>JAGXJF010001769.1:0-232212 GCA_019208055.1 Stipa capillata
TCTTCTCTTTTTTTTTCTTTTTTTCTTTTTTCTCTCTTTCTTTTCTTCTCTTTCTCTCTTTTTTCTCTCTCTCTTCTCTCTTTTCTTTTTTTCTTTTCTTTTTCTTCTTTTCTCTCTTTTTCTTTTTCTTTTTTTCTCTCTGTTTCTCTTTTTTTCTCTTTTCTCTCTCTTTCTTCTTTTTTTCTTTTTTCTTTTTTCTCCTTTTTTTTCTTTCTCTCTTTTCTTTTTTTTTCTTTTCTTTCTTTTTTTTTCTTTCTTTCTTTTTCTCTTTTTTTTTCCTTTTCTTTTTTTCTCTCTCTCTCTTTTTTTTTCTCCTTTTTTCTTTTCTTTTTTCTTTTTTTCTTCTCTTTTTTTCTCTTTTTCTCTCTCTTTTTTCTCTTTTTTCTTTTATTTCTTTTTTTTTTCTTTTTTTTTTCTCCTCTCCCATGGGTAGCCTCTCACCTATGCGCAAATGAGTTGCGCGGCGGCGTCCCCCATGGGGTAGAAAGGGTGACAGTGACAGGGCGTGCGGGGCGGCGCGCTTGGTTGGTCAAAGAATCTGTCAGCCCGGGCCCACCTTTCAGAGAGAGAGAGGGATAGCTGTCGGAGCTTATCACCTGCACCAGTGGGACCTGGTCTGACCGTCATCATGCCCTCATAGGGCTTAGGGTTCCTCGTCGAAATGACAGGCATTAAATGCCTCCGCCAGAGCGGAAGCTTACTGGAGAAGCTGGGCGCTGGCCGACGTAAATGGGCGAGGGTCCCACTAGAGGACACGTCGTCCCCCGAGCACTCGGTCCCGAGCATCTTCCTTCGCTAGGAGAGGGCGCCAGCTGTCTTCCGGATGCCCCCGAGCAATCCCGAGCGCTCGGGGAGCACTCGCAGGGGGGCCGCTCGGGGCACCTTGAAGGGGGAGCCCGAGGGAGAGCGCTCGGGGGCGGACCCCGAGCGCTCCCCTGGGCCCCACATCTGCCAAGATGCCGAGCGCTCGGGAAGGGACCCCGAGCGCGCCCTTCGCCCTCTGGGACGCCGAGCGCTCGGGGACGGACCCCGAGTGCTCGCTCAGCGCGTGGGCCGTGGACTCCCGGAGGCCCAAGACCCCTTCTGGTTTGCGGACGCGGCCTCTGGAGGAGACCCCTTATTCCTTAGGAATGGCCACGGGTTCCGCACGGCGATCCGGGTGGGACCCAAGGCCCCAGCGACCGGAGCGCCACGTGTCACCATCTGCGGCATTTGGTTGGCCTCCGCCGGCGGTTAGGGGTACTCTGGGTCCCATTCCGCCGACAACTTCTATCTTACATCATGGATTACTACTGGGCAAATGTTTATTGTTTCAATCGACTTGCATCTACACGTAGTCTTGAGTTTTTGTTTGGATTCCGGTGTCAGCTATTCGTATTTTTGCGCAAATGCTTAGTAGTTTGCGCCCACTCAGATTCAGTTCACAACATGGTTTGTACAAGCTCTTCGTTGTTCTTTTGTTTTAGAATTGCAAGATCCACCCTCCTGTGATTCTTTTTAGTCACTTAACGTAGCTCCTATGATTTATTTCCTCGTCCTTATAATCCATGCTGCTTCTCTTAGATTCGTTATGAACAAAGTATGCTCAAAATGATCGCTAAATGCTGTCATGTGTAGGCAAGTTTAGAAAGCATGTAACTTTACTATGCTTGCTCTCCTTAATCAACGCAGGATATGAATCTTATCCTAAACTAGGGTGTACAAAAAAGCAACTACATCCGAGTGATAATGAAGCGCTCCAGAGATCGGGTTTTTCACGAAGACTGCCTAAAAGGGCTAGAAACATTGCCTGTGTGAGATTATTCAAAGACATTCAGATCAATCGACAACAAATCTGATAAAGGAATTGCATCTGTGTCGAATGAGTTGGGCTGATCACAAAAGGTACACTGCTCAATTACCTCCAGCTTCCATCGGAGTCGTTAGTCTTGATGTTTCTTCTGCACGCCAGAAGAGTTGCTCAACTGCTTAACAACCTTTGCACAATCGAAATTCTTACCTGATATTAAAATTTCTTGATGCAGTTTTTCATTGTCAATGTCCTCACGTTGTCACGCTTTGTAGAGAAAATACGAGGCAAAACTACCCGATTGGTTCACTCAAATTATGTGAAAGCGTGTAATTGGCATTGCATGTAACATTATCTGCGGATAACACAGAGGACTTCTATACAAACCTCCAAGCATCTCAATTTCTACTCTTTGTGATATCTCCGCTATTCAATGTAGGCAAATTTGTTGGATTTTCACGGACAATGCCCTTTTTTTAGATAATAGAAGAGAGCTCTCTCGGCGTTTACATCCAAAGATGCACACAGCCCAAGCTTTATTACATCATTTTTGCCCGTAAGCTTTGTTACATCATTTCAAGAAAAGTAACAAATCACATAAGCCTGAAAACTAAGAAATTATAAATTTTGTTACATAACGACTAACCACGCTAAGACATAAACCTTCTGATGATAGCTTCTTATCTAATGCTCCTCGCCACCAATAGGCTCAGCCCTCCCATCGCTGCAAGGTAGACCAAGATTGCAACAAGCTAATACATAAGAATATAGCCTGTAAAGAAGTAACAAGTTTTTTTGTCGAAGACAATATTACTCCTAAATAACCAAATTGATCAACATAAAGCACCAGCTCTCACAAGAATATGTAACAGTAGCCTCTTTCCTAACCCGGAAAGCCAATTGCCAAACATGTGAAAATACTACGGGAAGGCGGTAAGTTGAAAGCAATATAGCATACAAAGTCTTTAGACTACACTTCGACAAATTATAAGGTCCATGCAACACTTGTGAAAACAATTGGCCAAGCCAATCTCAATTGGCTGTGACTTGATGTTGTCAGGGCTATTGGACTGTTTTGAGGGAGCTTTCATTCGTTGTCAGAGTCACAATTTGAGTTAGTACATCACCTGCAAGGAGTGATGAACAGATTAATTTTATTTTTTTTCATATCCACATATAAACCATAGTATGCGTTTTCGTGTCCAGCTTTGGTCGTTTGCTATTGCTGTTTACCGGAAATATGTCCGATGGCACCATCGCAGGAAATGTCTGCACTTAGTGTTCATGTTTTCTCGTGCACCAGAAAAACAATTCGATTATAGGGAAGGCTAGACATACCTCGACGGGGCAATCCGATGAGATAATGACAGAAGCCCTTAAAATCCTGCTGCCATGGCAGCAAGGGTTATCCATTTCATAGGCGAGGGTCCTCTGATCGATCTGGACACGTCAAAAGTTCTTTTTTTTGAGAGAAAATGACATAACTTTACTAAGCCGACGGCACAGCGAAATCGCTGGCCGCTAAACCGATTACATGATTTGGAACATCAGACTGCCAAACACAAACAGAGTCAGACATCAGATCAGCTCCTTGCTTAGCAAGAACATGAGCAACATTGTTACAAACCCGCTTACAATGCATAATTCTATAATCTAGAAAACGGGTGCTAAGCAGAGATTTGATCTTTTGGAATAAGACTCCCAGCTGGGCCAAATCATGGTCAGAAGATTGTAAAGCTTGCTTGAGAATTAAAGCATCAGACTCCACAATTACCCTGTCCATCCCTCTTGCGATTGCGAACTGGATAGCCTGGAGACAAGCCATTGTTTCAGCGTATAACACACTCGCAAGGTTCTGCAGGCGGCCCATCCCAGCTCCCTTGATTATACCATGGGTGTCCCTGATGCAAAATCCCCAGCCACCTTCTCCAGATTCTGCACAATAAGCTCCATCAGTGTTAATCTTCAGAAATTGCAGAGGAGGAGCAGACCAGCAGAGGTAGGCAGAGGACTGAGATTGAGAATTCTAGGGCAAGTTCTAGAGCAGTAATCCCTAAACATCCAGCAGCTGCCGCTGAGAATTAGCAGCCAGAACACCTGGCTAGCAGGCCTGTTCCCCAGCATTAACAGCATTGCGGGCATTCCAAATGTTGCAAAGCAACAGCACTGCATGCTTTAAGGATTCAGGTAGAAGTGAAATTAAGCAGCACGGAGGTGACATTATAAGCAGAAGAGCATTCCAATAACTGAATTCGAATATATTCCAGATTTGCCGCTCTCCAGCAACACTTGGCAAACTTACACTTGATGAACAAATGGGCACCATCTTCATCCATTCTCTTACACATGAGGCAGATAAGATCCAGGAGGATACCGCGGCGCTGGAGATTTACTCCCAGAGGCAAGCTGTTGTGCGAAAACCTCCACAGGAACATACAAATTTTCCTGGGTAAACACAAGTTCCAGACCTTCCCCCAAATTCCGTTTCTTTGAGTTGTCAGAAATGCTACAGTGTGACTTGTAGCTGGCTGCCCTGCCTGGATTGTTGCTCTCGTGAGACATAAATTGTATGCCGATTTGACTGAGAACAAACCCCTCGGATCCGGGTGCCAGGCTATAAAATCCTCAATGCCATGCCCAATTGGAATGCGAAGAATCTCTTTGATATCATCTAGATGGAAAATTTGCATAATTAACTCCTTATTCTATTTCCCGTCAGCTGGGCAGATGAGATCACTCACTGTATGGAACAATTGATGCCGGTGGTAAGAGGAAGGACGTCTAGTATACCCCTGAAAGGACCGAAGGTGCCGACTAGAGGGGGTGAATAGGAGGCTAATAAAAATTACTTCTCTTAACTTGATTGATTAAGTTATGCCTTAGACAGAAACTAGGATACCAAATACCAAAACCTGAGGTTTGAATCAAATATCTCAGAATTCTTCTTACTGCCACTCTGTGACAATCCTTAGGATTAGCTTGAAATCTAGCACACATGCATACACTCAACATGATATCTGGCCTAGATGCACACAAGTACAGCAGAGATCCTATTATTGATCTAAATTCTTTCTGATCAGCAGACTTACATTCGACGTTTAAGTCCAGATGACCATTTGTTTGCATGTGTGTATGAATAGGCTTTGCATCCTTCATACCAAACTTGATAATGATGTCCTTGGTGAATTTTTCTTGAGAAACGAATGTACCTTCCTTGAGTTGTTTGATCTGAAGTCCTAGGAAGTACTTGAGTTCACCATCAAAAGACATCTCAAACCTTTTGGTCATCATCTGGCTAAACTCATCACTCATGGAACGGTTAGTACTACCAAATATTATGTCATCGACATATATTTGGCACACAAATAAATCTTTTCCATTTTTCTTAGTGAATAGAGTTGTGTCTACTAAGCCCATTTTAAATCCATTCTTGATCAGAAATTCTTTCAATGTGTCATACCATGCTCTAGGTGCTTGCTTTAAGCCATAGAGTGCTTTGTGTAGTTTGTAGACATGGTGTGATTTCTTATCATCTTCAAAGCCAGGTGGCTGCTCAACATAAACAAGTTCAGAGAGTTTACCATTCAGGAAGGCAGACTTCACATCCATCTGATAAAGCTTGATGTTATGATGTACAGCATAAGCAAGGAGGATCCTGATGGCTTCAAGTCTTGCTACTGGAGCAAAGGTTTCTCCAAAGTCCAGACCTTCCACTTGTGTAAACCCTTGAGCCACAAGTCTAGCTTTGTTTCTTACCACCTGTCCATTTATATCTTGTTTGTTCCTGAATACCCATTTTGTTCCAATCACATTGTGATCATTGGGCCTTTCCACCAGGGACCAAACTTGGTTTCTTTTGAACTGATCGAGCTCTTCATGCATTGCATTTATCCAATCAGTATCCATGAGAGCTTCCTTGATGTTCCTGGGTTCAACACTGGAAACAAAAGAGTAATGTTCATAGAAATTTGCAATTCGAGAACGAGTAGTCACTCCCCTATTAATGGCACCGATGATATTGTCTACAGGGTGATCCTTCTGTAACCTGTTGATCATAAGGGGTTCGGGGTCAACCACCGGTGTCACAGCTGATGGTGAAGCCTGTGACACAGCTGGTTCTTCCTACGACATAGCTGGCTGAGACAGATGTTCTGCATCCAAGAGATCATTGGCTAGGTTGTACTCGAGCTCGATATCTCCATCTCCAGTGTCTTCATTCAGTGATGGAGAAGGTAGTTCTTGATCACTTGGTGAGACAGGTTCTTCCTTGACAGTAGGTCTGATCTCACCAGTTGACTTCTTTTGAATGTCCTTGCTCCCTACATCATTAGCAACTTGCTCTCCTTAGGAGCCATAAGACTCGTCGAAGTCCACATCTATAGATTCTTCAACAACCTTTGAGGAGGTGTTAAAAACTCTATAGGCATGGGAGTTAGTAGCATAACCAAGGAATATACCAACATCAGATTTAGCTTCAAACTTAGTGAGGCGTTTGCCCTTCCTAAGAATGTAGCACTTACAACCGAATACTCTGAAGTATGAGACATTTGGCTTTGTGTTGGTGAGCAGCTCGTATGGAGTCTTCTTGAGTAGTGGATGTAGATATATCTTGTTGATGGAGTGGCAGGCAGTGTTGACAGCTTCAGCCTAAAATCTTGGTGAAGTCTTGTACTCATCCAGCAATGTCCTTGCCATCTCTATCAGGGTTCTGTTCTTCCTTTCCACTACTCCATTTTGCTGTGGAGCATATGGACTTGATAGCTCATGCTTAATCCCATGCTTGTCTAGAAATGCTTCCACCTTTGAGTTTTTGAACTCAGTCCCATTGTCACTCCTGACTTTGACAAGGTTTACCTTCCACTCATTTTGTACTCTGACAATGAGGTGCTTGAATTTCTTGTAACCCTGTGTCTTCTCCTTCAAAAAGAACACCCAAGTATAGCGAGAAAAATCATCTACAATGACAAATCCATACTTGTTACCTCCTAAGCTTTCATATGTAGTTTGACCGAAGAGGTCAATGTGTATGAGCTCAAAAGGTGCGATGGTGGTCATGACATTCTTGGGACGATGGGCAGCTCCAACTTATTTGCCGGCTTGACATGAGCTGCAGGGCTTGTCCTTCTCAAACTTCACCTTTTCAAGGCCAATGACATAGTCATGTTTGCTCAGTTTGTTGAGAAGCTTCATCCCTGCATGACCTAGCTGCCTGTGCCACAGCCAGCCAACACTGGTCTTGGCCATTAGGCACCATGGAGCTGCTGCAGGCTGTTCTTTGAAGTTCGCTGTGTATAGCTTTCCAGACCTACATCCTCTGAACACTTGAGAGTCATCAGATAGTTTGGAAGCTATAACCTCATCAGGATAGAACGTGACTTTCATACCTGTGTCACACAGCTGTGACACAGACATGAGGCTATAACCTATCTGATCTACAAACATTACATTAGATAAAGAGTGATGTTCAGATATGGCGACTTTACCAACGCCATTTACCTTTCCTTTGGAGTTATCTGCATAGATCACATGTTTACTTGGAAGGTTTTCGTGTGTGATCTCTACAAACTCCTCTTTGCCTCCAGTCATATGTTGTGTACATCTACTGTCCACAACCCATTCAGTTCCACTGGAGACAGTATCCTGCAAGATTAGTTATGGGGTTTAGGGACCCAAACTCGTTTGGTTCCCTTTGCAATTTTACCATAAGTAGCAGTTGCAGAAGTGTAGACAATATATTTGTGTTTAAGGTTAGCAGCATCTGCCACAGATGATATGACTTTAATCCTTTTGGGATGACAGTCTCCTGCAACAAAGGTTAGTGACCTGTTTGATCTACCTGTGACACTGGTGGGTAGACGGTTGTGTGAGCCACCGGTGACACAAGCAACTGTGGCCTTGGGCACCCAAATAGCTGGCAACCATTTTGTTAGGTGCCTGCGACCGATGTACTTGGCCACTATTTTCCCTTTCATGTCTTTCTGCAGGACATAGGCTGGGTTAGAGGGAATGTTTACTGCATTCCTCATTCTATGCACATGACCAACAGATTTGTTGTCATATGTACCTGCCTGTCTTACAAATTTCTCTGCAAGATTGAAGTTAGTAGCAGCAGGCAATTTATCTTTATGTGCAGATGAAATGTAACCCAAGCCTTTTCGGCCTTCATTCTTTCTCAGCATTTCAGCTCTGATGAGCTGGTAATTTTGCATGCCAATATTGGCAGTGCATAGGCCTTTCCTCATGAGCCTTTTAAGCTCTTCAAGCTCTTCTTTGAGCTTGTTGTGCTCATCTGCATCCACAAAGTTAGTAGCAGTAGAGGTTGATGCCTCTTTTGAATCATCAGTGACTCCACCTGTGGATGTTAGAACATTTATACGGCTAGCACAGTTCAGTCATGATTCAATAACAGTAGGAGCAGGCAGGGGAGCATCAGTGCATATAGTAGAAGAAATATCAGTGCACAAAAAATGTTTTTCCTTGAGCTCCTCATGCTCCTTTATCAGAAGCTCATGAGCTGCCTTGAGCTTTTCATGAGCTATTTCCAGGTTTTCCTAGTCAAGCCTGAGGTTTTCCCTGTCATCAGTAACCTTATCGTAAGATTCACTTAGCTCCCTAAGTTTATCCCTTAAGGATATGTTCTCCTTCCTCTCCTTGCCATAAGCTTTATCTGTTCTTTCAAGGATGTCCATTAGTTCAACATAATCAGGGAAGTCATCCTCAGTAAGTATCTTAGAACCTTTGGCCATGAGACACAAAGGGACAGAAATGGATGGAAGATGGTCAGCTTCAGCACTTGACTCGGAGCTGTGTGACATGGCTGTGACACAGCTGGGTGTGTCAGCCATATTGATGGCGATCCCAGCAACTTGGTCTTCTTCTTCAGACTCCTCATCTGAGCCTGAATCCTCAGATACCCAAGCCTGTCCAACATAGGCTCTGGCAGTGGCCTTATTTTTGGAATAAGTTGGGTGCTTACTGTTGAAGGTCTTCTTCTTCCCATTGAAGTCCTTCTTCTTCTTGTAGTGGCTGCTGTCCTTTTTCTTGTTTGAACAATCAACAGCAAAGTGGCCTTCCTTGCCACACTCGAAGTACTTATTATCTCTGGACAGCTTCTTCCCTCTGAATCTGTCACCTGATCCAAGTTGCTTCTTCTTCTTGTAAAACTTTCTGAAGTTCCTTGTGAGAAGGATGAGTTCATTTTCTTCTTCACTGGACATCTCCTCATCAAGTTCTTCACTGCTATCACTCTCAGGAAGTGATGTTGGAGCAGTGGTCTTCAGGGCAATATTCTTCTTAGGTGCTGAAGAAGAGCTTTGCTTGCCCTCTTGCCTGAGTTCCATCTCATGTGTTAGAATTCTTCCTAACACCTCAGTGGGCTTCATCTTGTCAAACCCATCCTTTTCTTTCATCAAAAGAACAAGGGTTTTGTAGGCCTTTGGAAGTACTGAGAGGAACTTTTTAATCACATCCTCATCTTCAACTCTGGTGGAGCCTAAGGCCTTCAGCTGGTTTGTGATGATGGTGAGTCTTGAGAATAATGAGTTGATGTCTTCACCATGCTCATACTCAAATCTTTCCAAGGTTGATTCCAGCAGACCTCTCTTAGACTTCTTCAGAGTATCACTGCCCTCATAAATCTGCTCTAAAGTATCCCAGATTTCCTTGGCAGAATCCATTGTGCTAACTCTATTGAAGTCATGCTTTTGTAAGCCCATGAAGATGGCTGTTGCAGCTCTAGCATTGTTCTGAATGTTCTTCTTATCAGCAATGCTAGGTGTTATGGAATTCTCCAAGTCGTAACCTACATAAACAACATTCCACACATCTGGATCGATAGCGATAAGATGCATTTGCATCTTTCTCTTCCAGAAAGCATAGTTAGTCCCATTAAAGACAGGTATTTTACCCTCATAGCCCGACATCCTTTAACTCTGGCTGTTAGACCAAATCAAAGAGCAACCCGCTCTGATACCAATTGAAAGGACCGAAGGTGCCGACTAGAGGAGTGGTGAATAGGAGGCTAATAAAAATTACTTCTCTTAACTTGATTGATTAAGTTATGCCTTAGACAGAAGCTAGGATCAGCTAGCTGTATGACAGGTGAGTGACACATGTATGATATAAAGTGTTAAAAAGCATGCAGCTGTCACACAGGTGCCTAACACAGGTGGTCTAAGACTTAGCAAATAAGGAGCAATCTATCTGCCTGTGTAACAGGTACCTGACTCGGATGAGAGATAAGATATATATAGCAACTGAGACACAGCTAAAGTAACACAGGTGTAAAGGTGATCTTTAACAGATGAACAGATTAAGACTAAAATCACACAAGCAAGCAATTAACAGGTAAACAGAAGCAATGTAACTAAGCACTCAGAGAGACAGGGTGTTTTTCACCGAAGTTCCCAACTCTTTGCAGAGTGGTACGTCTCCGTTGGAGAAGCTACTCCGAAGAGATCGCCAGCACTGAATCGTGCCTGTTCTCCGAGGACCTGACGTTCAGGCCTCTTCCTTAGCTTGTGGAAGTTCTTTTGCTTGCAGCAGGTAGACTTCAATCACCTTCACAAACTTACTGGTCCAGCCCACACAAGTTTGGGTGGTACCAGCAACTCCTACACCCGTCTAGGAGCAGACACTCCAGGAGTAACAGATGAACCAGCAGCAATCTCTTGGAGGAACCTTTGCTCTTTGCTCAAAGCTCACACACTCACCTGAACTATCACTTAGGCTTTTGGCTTTTGTTCGGTGGTTGGAGGCTTTGCAACGGTCGTATGTGATTCATAGGTTTTTGCAAGGTTGAGGACGAAGTCCTCCCCTGGTCCCCTATATATAGGGTTCACAGGCACCCGACCGTTATACTGTTGCCACGTAGGATTAGTGAGCCACCGGTGTCAGCCACCGGTGACACAGCCAACCACTCCGCCCAACTATAATGGCTCGGGCAGACCGACACCTGTGTCACCGGCGGCACACACAGGTGAACCCTTAACTGACGTAGCCTAGCTACACAGCCCGGTCTCGGCACATGACATGTCCTCAGCATACAACACTCTCTGAAACCTATAAGGAGAGAACCTCCGACAGCCCTCTGAATCACCAGACCAGCTATCGCAGTGTAGATCCCTTAGCATTTACAAGCTCTCCCCTGGTCCAGAGAAGTACCTGAGTCTTAGAGCACTAGACCACCTGTGACACACTGTGTCACACCGGTGACTCTAGCCCCTAGGGTTTTCTACCGCTTACACACTGACCCTCTGAGCATTGAGCAAAAGTTCCTTAGACACCTAATACTGATTGCATCCCTCTTGATAGTACGGGTTTTTCCTATGGACTCAAAGAAACTAGCAAATCTAAGCTTTACCTGCCCACCAACTGTAGTCACGGTCCTTGACGCATCAAGCCACCATCACCTTGCTTGCAACTCCTTGCACAGCACCGGCTTCTTCACAGCTGTGGCACAGCTACCTAGCACCGCCATTCCTTAGTCCTGAAACTCACCCCTTGTACCTTTTTGATGGTCATCATTCCCTCGATGACCCTTCTTTCTGGAACCTATAAACCTGCTTACACTTCATGTAATCGTTAGATTCCAGTTTGAGTTGCCATTAACCATCAAAATCAACTTGGGGTCTAGATGCTCTTTCAACCCACTCGGGAGCCAAGGATCTTCCCATATGCGAATGTCCCTTCCATTCCCAACTCTCCAGATGATTCCTTCTTTAAGCAACTCCACACCCTTCAGCACACTTCGTCAGGTAAATGAAATACCTGAGCTCGCAACTGCCTCAAGGATATTCCCATCCGGGAAATATCATGCACGGAGGAGACTCGCGCATAAAGAGTGGGGATTTTGAACAAGACGCCAAGCTTGTCGAGCTAACATGGCCAAATTGAAGAGATGTAAGTTTCTAAAACCCAGACTGCCTTCCTTTTTTGGTTTGGCCAATTTATTGACTAGAAGCCAATGCATCTTACGCTCATTTTCCATTTGGGACCACCAATATCTACAAACCATGGCCGTGATATCATCGTAAAGACTTTTAGATAGATCAAAGCAGGACATTGCAAAGGTCGGGATTGCTTGTGCCACTGCTTTGATCAATACTTCTTTCCCAGCCTTACTTAACAACCGTTCTTTCCAACCTTGGATCCGTTTCCAAATTCTCTCCTTGAGGAAGCTGAAGGTCTGAGATTTTGACCTACCAATATATATAGGGAGACCGAGATATTTGTCATTGCGACTTTCAGAACCCAGCTGTAAACAATGGATGATGTCCATCTTGACCATGGCTTTACAATTAAGGCTAAATTTGACACTACTCTTGTCTCGATTAACCAGCTGACCGGAACAAATTTCATACAAATCCAGGATTTTTTTTCAACTCTAGTGCATTCCCCCTATCAGCCTTGAGCAAAATCAGGGAGTCATCTACAAATAACAAATGGGAAATGGCCTGGGCGTTGGGGAAAATGCGAATTCCTTCATACGGCCCTGCATTTCGCTATTATAGAGAAGGGAAGAGAGACCCTCAGCACAGAACAGGAAAAGATAGGGTGATAGAGGGTCTCCCTGGTGTAAACCTCTTTGAGGACCAATGGTATCCGTGAGCTCACCGTTAATTTTGATCCGATAGGAGACCGAGCGTACACATTTCATGATGAGTTGGACCCAGGACATGTGAAAGCCAAGCTTGGTCATCACTGTTTCAAGGAAAATCCACTCCACTCTATCATAAGCTTTGCTCATATCCAATTTGAGGGCCATGTAGCCATCTTTCCCCGCTCTTTTGTTATTTACGTAATGGGACATTTCATAAGCAATAAGGATATTATCAGTGATTAATCTTCCTGGCACGAAAGCACTTTGGTTTTGGGAGATTAAGTCATTCAGGAAACCTTTCAATCTGTTCGCGAGAACCTTTGACACAATCTTGTAGATGACATTACATAGACTAATGGGCCGAAGATCCTTAAGACGTTGGGGATCTTTAACTTTAGGAATTAGAATAATAGTTGTAGCGTTCCCATCATCTGGCATAGGACCACCATTGAGGACTTGGAGAACTTCTTCACGGACTTTGTCCCCCACCACTGCCCAAGATTTCTTATAAAAAACTGCTGGCATTCCATCCAGTCCTGGGGCTTTAAGATCTCCAATAGAATGCAAAGCTGCAATGACTTCTGCGTTCGAAAACGGCGAACACAGGAAATTATTCATCTGGTCTGTTACTCTTGGTTGGATGTGTTGCAAGACCAACTCCAGATCAGTCCCTTGATGAGCAGAGAACAACTCGCGGTAATAAGCAGTGATATAGTTTTTCAGAGTCGGGGTTGAGTCTATAATAGTCCCATCTTCACGAATTAATTTGATAATCTTGTTTATTTTCCGTCTCTCAGAACAACAGGCGTGAAAGAACCTTGTATTTTTGTCACCGTGTCTTAACCAGTTCACATGAGCTCGTTGGCGCCAGTAAGTATCCTGCTTATCTTGGAGCCTCTCTAGTTTTGATCTGAGGACATGCTCACGGTGCGTGTTTTCTTGAGTTAGATCACCCTGCAAACAAGCCTGTAGCTCCACTTTGAGATTATTCAAACGTTTATCCAGATCGCCCAGACTATTTTTACTCCAGTAGGTAAGATCCTTTGTCACACGTCTCAATCTGTCTGTGACATTGTTTGTTGACCCAGCATAAGTAGCTTCCCAGGCGTTCTGGATAACCTGAGTGCAGCCATCTTCCTGGAGCCAAGCAGCCTCAAAATGAAAGGATCGCTGGCCAGGGGTGTATAACGTCTCAGCCCCCTTTGTCAGAACTATAACCGGGCAGTGATCCGAGTGACGCGGCTCCCCATTAATGACCACAATATTTGGATATTGCATTCGCCACTTGGGATTCGCAATCGCCCTGTCTAGCCTTTCTCTGATATACCGGTTGTGATGGAAGCTATGATTCCGCCAAGTGTAGGTGTCCCCCTTGAAACCAAGATCCTGCAGATCACAATCCACCAGAGTATCCCGGAAGCGATCCATACAGGATTGTGGTCGAAGAGCTCCTCCCTGCTTCTCTTGATTAGACAAAATCTCATTAAAGTCCCCCATGCACAACCATGGCCGATTGGAATGGTGACATAAAGATCTAAGAGCCCTCGAGGACACCTCCTTCATGTCTGATTTGGGCTCTCCGTAGAAACCAGTCAGCCACCAATTAGCACCATTCTCTATACAGATTTCTGCATCAATATACAGACGATAAATCCCTTTGATATCTACACAAATTTCCCGCTTCCACAAAAGAGCTAAACCACCACTCCTGTCGTTACTATCCTTTACCACCATGTGGGGCATATGAAGCAGCCAACGAAACTTCTCCATTTTCCTGGCATTCAATTTTGTTTCAGACAAAAATAAAACATCCGGATCTTCCCGCTTCTGGAGATCCAGAAGCCCCCGAACTACCGAGCGGTTACCCAACCCCCAGTAGTTCCAAGCTATTATCTTCATTGGTTCTGGCCAAGCTGTTCTGACAGCCCAGCCTTCAAGTGATCATTAGATCCAAGCACAGCTCTCTGCACTACGTTATCAGCCTTACAAAACTTCTTGTTTGACTCGTTAGTCACCTCTATGTCCATGTCCTCTATTAATCTCTTCTTACCAGTGGGAAGTTTTCCAACAGCATCCTTGGAATTCTGCACTACCTTCTTCCGTGTGAATTTACGCACGTCAAAAGTTCTTGGCGTCGAGAGAAAGACGAGATTCGGTAAGTAATTCAGTGATTGCTTTCGGCACGCTTTGTTGGAAAGTAATAAGTCAACAAAAGAAGGTAGGTCTCTCCCCTAATAAAGGTTTCGCCCTATTCACCTGTTGACCATCAGAGCTTATAGACGTTCATTCTTTTTATATACGAAAAAGATATTGCACTTCGCATAGACACATGATGGTAACAGGGTTAACGATAATCGATCAAACCTTTGAACCATCTGTAACTGGCAGTAATATATTATCTTTGCATACAAGTACTATAGTCCATTTTGCAGAAATAGCAAGAATGAAATTTTAGCGCAACAGCAAAACTGATACCTTATCCTGTTGCTATAACTTGTTGTTGCGTGCTACTTCACACTTGCTATATATTTCCAGTCTCTGTTCATTTAATTAATAGTTGGTATCGTGTAGTTTATTTACTTTCTTTTGATACTCCTTCCTTTTCAAAAAAAGGACGTTTAAGCCTATGGGTGGAGTACCAAGGAGCACTTAATTCAAATAAGGATCTGAAACGTTTAAGCCTATGGAAGGGAACGCATGCACACAGGACTGATTAAATCATGAGCTTAGACATTAAATGACAGAGGATTTGAGGAGGCTAATGAGCTGAAAAGGCTTACATGGCTTGTATTTTGAAATAATCTGAAATGGCTTAAACGTCCTGTTTTTTGAAAAGGAGGGAGTAATGCTCAGTGCTCTCCCAAATTGTGGGCAGACCTCAAATCATGGCAATGTCCAACTTAATTTTCCAAAAGAAAAACCCGAATGTGAACCAGGCCTATTCATATGCCTGTTTGGCCAATGACCTGTTGTCCTCAGTCTTGAAAATAAACGTGTTGGGTACTGCTGCCTATTGCCTCTTAATAATGAAGTTTGCATAACTTATTTTCCTAATTTTTCTTAGTCATGAAAGGTCCATGATTCTGCTTCAATTCATGATCCATCGCCGAAACTATTGATCCATGTGGGGCCCAGATTTTGTTATCTTTGACCTAAATACTTTGCTTTGCCAACCCAGGATCCATAACAAGTTATGACAGTTAATTTTCGTATGAATATGTTAGTAGAAAAATAAAAAGTTGTGATATTTTTCATGACAAATCTAACGATATTATTTTCACGTAACCAATCTAAATACGTTTTATGTACTACGAGTCAAAGTTTGAGAAGTTTGACTCCACGCTTTCTACGTCATCTATTTACGAATGGAGGTTGTACTTATTGTCTACTTTTGTGCAGATATGTTCACAAAATATAAAAGTATCATTTGTACATGGACTTTTTAAATCTTTGTTTCTTTTGGGGATTATATTAGTATGTATACTGCAACACTTCTATCCTAGCTACTTGCAATTATATTGCTCTTATGTCTTCACTGACTATTTCATGTTAGAAGACAACCTTTACCTAATATGAATTCGGGGTACTTTTCCCTTTAATTTTGCTCACCTGTATGACTGGCTAATTACAACGTTTACCTAATCTGAGGCTATGTTATGATTTTGTCCCTCTTGCGTCTGAGGATATCCTTAGAATACCTCACCTTTTAAAAATGAACACATAGGAGGAAACACATATTCTTTCTAATAGAGAAGAAATATGCATCCATAATTTAAGTTGTGAGGACTTGGACTTGGGTGGTGAAATTATATATCCACTCTCTCACCCATGTGAGGAATACCTCACCTTTCACCACCAAAGATAATGTTTTGTATTTTATCCTTTGTCTCTCAGATGAGCACATTCTTAGTAGCCCCTCATATATAAAAAGAAGAGTAAAGTGCATGTGTGGCCCATAAACTATTCCGTGCGTGTCGATTGGGTCCATGAACTGTCAAATTGCACAGAACTGCCATTAAACAATATCATTAGAGGTCCAAACCGTGATCACCTGGCTCTGACAACTGAGATGGCACATTATCCTTGCCACGTTGGATGTGGTTGCATGCAGATGCATTCGGAGCACCAATTCAGTGTGGTAATTTTGCATTTTAGTCCTCCTTCCAATTGATTAAATCCCCAACCGGAAATCCTAAATCCCTAAATCCCCAAATAGCTCGTCTCCTTCTCCTTATCGTCTACCTGCTAAGCTGAGCACAGCGGCAGGATCGAGCGCTGCCCTGCGCTGGACGCCGTCATCTCCTCGGCCAGGATCAAGTGCTCGCACAACGGCTGCCGGAGCTACGTCACCTACTACAAAGTCGACGACCACCAAAGCGCATGCAGGCATGCTCCTGCACCGAGCTTGTTGCGGCTTCGTCGGCTCGCCCTGATGCTCCTCAGCCATCTCACCACCTTGCATTCTTGGCTTGTTCAAAAAGATCAAGTATGAAAAGATCTCCTGCTCCTAGTACACATGCAAGTGTGCTTGTGCTGTTTGTGTTGGTTCTAAAAGCGAATATGTAGTTTAGTGCTTGTGTGCGTGTACAATGTAAGTGGCATGAACTACAACAGAGTTCAATAACATCGGTCTTCCTAGTATGTACACAGTGGATAAACAGGCAATGAAAGTTGTTGCTATAAACTGACATTTTGGTTCTAGTTCACAAACTTAATTGACAAGCAAAAATAACATATGAATTGTGCACCATGGGAATAACACTAAATTTTCAAGCACGCAAACTGATATAAATCTGGACATGACCAGCTTTACATATGCTGGACATCAAGTCATTAATAGTTGACACTAGTTCACATAACCTGATTTGTCTCAACCATAACTTGGACATTAACAAGTTCCTAACCAAAACCTCAATTCTGAAGAATTAAAATATGCTGGACAAAGGCCAGTTCACGTGACAAATATAACAACCCAGTTTGAAAACATGAAACCAACAGCCATACAAAGTTCACTCATTATGTCCACCATCTTTCTTAGCATCATCTTCAGGTTTTTTTTCTCCTTTCTTACCTTCAGCAACTGCCTTCTTGGCTTGAGCTTGAGCCTTCTTCTTGGCAATTGCATCCTCCTTGCTTGCTTCAACAATTTTCTTCTTGGCAATTGTAGCCTCCTTTGCAATTGCTTCAGCCTCTTTCTTCGCTTTAGCTGCCTCCCTCTTGTCATCAGCTACTCTAAACTTGGCTAGTTTAGCAGCCTCATTTTTCTTGGTTTGAGAATGAGAAGCTTTTTTGCTCAACTTTGCTTTACCTTCCTTGGTAGCGGTTGTCACTGGTCTCTCGATGAGCACATTGTCGTGAATAAAAGAAGATTCTGGGATATGGACTGCCTGTTGTGAAGGTCTATATTGTGCAACTCTGCTTTGCACATCTCCAGGATATTGTGACAACAAAGCTGAACTAAACTGAGACATCATGTCTAGGTCTTCTTCTAGGAGTTTAGTATGATTAGGAGCTCCAAATTCCTACAATATGGTCACCGATCAGTTAGCACAAATATCGAGTTGGAAAAATTGAATGCAAATTGTTACTAACCTGCGTAACCACTAGTTCATCATCTGATTCTAGGTCCTCTGGCTCTAGTCTAGCCTTCCTTTTCACTTGCTTCTTGGGTCTCCTTCCTACCTTTTTGTCTGCACATGTGGCCTTGTTGTGAGTTGCACTTCCACAATAACTGCAGTGCATCTGAACAACATGTTTGGACATTTTAGGCCCACGTTTCCCTTGTGCTTCATATGGTTGCTTTCTCCTATTCTTCTTTGGCCTCCCTACTCTCTTGACATACTCAGGTGGTAAAATTGTGGTCCCATTCATCTTCTCCCAGGTCTTCTTGTCATTGCATGGCATGATTATATTTTCATATGCTTTGCAGAAGCTCTCAATTGAATAGCAAGAGTGAACTAAGTCTTTAGGAGGGATCCTTTCAAACCTCAAACATGACACTACATGGCAACAAGGTATCCCTATGAGATCCCACCTTCTACAGGTGCAGCTCTTTGCCTTTAGGTCCAAAATATATTGCGAGTCCTTGTCCTGAACTTGGAAAATTCCCATCCCAGCAGGTTGAGCATAGCATATGTTGGCTAACTCTGCAATTTTCTGAACTTTCATCCTAATCTTTGGGCATATACCCCCAGTCCATTTTTTGGCTTCCTCTTGCTTGGAGTAAATCCTAGACATAAGCTTCTGTTGAATTCTCTCAATCATGCTTAGTATGGGAAGCTCCCTAGCATCCAAGATGTAGCTAAAAAGGAAAACAGTAAATAACTTGCTACTAGAACTTCACAAATCTAAGTAAGTGAATGCGTATAATGCTATTAACCTATTGAAAACCTCACAAGTGTTGTTTAACAATATATCGCACTTCGGGAAGTCACTAAAAATGCCCTGACCCAAGTGTTAGGTGCTAGCTCCTTTAGATAAGCATGCGCATCACTACTGAGTTGCTTCATCTCCTCCATGTTTGCAATCCACTCTTGAATTGAGCTGGATCTAGCACACTTCCACAATTAGTTCTTCAATGCTTCCCCTTTGAAGCACACTTGAAAGTTGGAGTACATGTGCCTCACACAAAATCTATGCTCAGAATCAGGAAATAGCTCCCTGACGGCTTTAATTAACCCCTAATAGAACAAACATAAATTAAGTACATAAGTGATTTTGAAGAAAGTCAAGTAGTAAACATGATACAAGTGAAGATACAAACTTACCTTTTTCTTGTCAAACATAATAGTCCATGGATAAGTGCTTTTAATCCCTAAATCTTCCTTTAATGTTTCAAGGAACCATTTCCAACTTTTCATTGACTCAACTTCCACAACAGCCATTGCAACCGGATAGATACAGTCATTACGATCGATTCCAACTGCACACAGAAGTTGACCACCATACTTTATCTTTATATGGCACCCATCCAAGCATATTATGGGCCTGCAACCCCTTAAGAAGCCCCTCTTACAAGCATCAAAAGAGAAATAGCGTTGGCTGAAAAACATCCCGCCCTCAAGGCCTTCATTCAGTCTGAGATAAAATGTGCTTCCATGATTGGACCTCCTTAACTCCTGTGCGTAGTCCCAAAGCAAGTTGTATTGTTGAATCTCATCCCCATAAATTGTGCTCATTCCCAACCTTCTTGCTCTAGCAAGCTTGCTCCTTGATGGTGTCATATTCCAATCTTTCTACACTACTCTGGCAAAATTAGTAAGTGACATCTTGTCATCTGCTCGGAATGATTCTAGATACTTATCGGCTAAAAATCTTGCAGTGAAGCACTTCAACTCCCACTCTTTCCTGCAGGTGTGCTCATGTTCATATGTCTTCGCCATGAAGCACTTTGCCCTGCTATCAATTGAGGCCTTTAGAAACCAAGGGCAACCCTTAGCACAACGTGCTTCTAGCCTTGTCCTGTCATTTCTTGGCATTGTGATGTTAACCCTGTTCTTAGCACTGTACTGACTGATTGCTTTCCTTAGCAACTCCACACTTGAAAAAAGAAGGCCTACTTTGAAGACTGGATTATTCATATCTGTGTCGGGCCTGAATGACTTGAATTTTAACTTGCCTTCACTATCAGAACCAGGCATGTCAAAACCCTCCTCACCTGATGATACTTCTACTTCAAGTGGTGTCACCTTCATGCCCTCCACATATTCAGGACATTGATCCACATGCTTCTCGAATAGACCATCATCTCCATTATCAATGTCATAGTCACTATCAATTAACTCAGGAATAACCTCACTGTCATCTATATCATCATCACTACCTCCCTCATCTTCATCGTCATGTAGCAACTCTACTGATTTGCTCGACGATTGAGTGTCATTGTAAAGTAATGATAGCTTCTCATCAGACCTAGGATCAACATGTCTTATCTTCCGAGAGCTTGGTACCTTAGACAAGCTTACAACTGGATTGGCCACGATGTCATCCCAGTTGACAGCATCCATACTGCAATCATGATCAATGTATACCACTAGATTCTTGTGACCCATCTCAGACATTGCAGACATGCTTTCTATATCAGCATCTTTCTTGAGCACCCGCAAACCATTTGTAACATCTTTTCCAGGCAAACACTAGTACAAGTTGATAGTCTTGTTCATCTCATACCCCAGCGGTGAAAGGAGATCATCAAACTAGAGCAGAGACCACGAATCAACCTCACAATCATCGAACCAACTGTGCTTCCCATCTATATAAGCACTATCGGCTCCTGATCCAAAGAAAAAACCACCGTGCACGATCTCCACTGTGAAGAAATCACTTTTGGGACCTACAAATCAACCAAAAAAATGGATGAAAACGAAAGAAAAATTGAAGATTTCACAAAGGACAAAGAATCAAACTTACCATAAATAGGTGTCGCTTCTCCATCCAACCGCATCCTCGGTGCCATCATCGCCGCTGTGTGCGTCAAACAGGTGCAACACGGCTGCGTTGCCTTCCTTCTTCACTAGTCAGAGTTTGAGAACCAGCATGTTCCTGCCGATCCCCACCACGTCAGCACCTCGAGTTGCCTCATGTCGCCTCCCTTTCTTCCTCTCGTGCTTTCCAACGAAGGAATAGAGCACCTAATGAATGAGTAAGATATCCAGGGAGGTAAGTGCAAACGAACTAGGCATCTAGAGATGCGCACGTGCCCTTGATGCCTGCATGCCAAAATCAACATGAAACGTCAACGATCAAGCTGCCACATCAGCTCTGAGAGCCACGTAACCATGATTTGGACAATTAGTGATGTTGGATCGATGGCTTCCCGACAGAGGGGGGTGAATGTCGGATACAAATTTTTCTTCAAATTCAAATACAGATAGCAATTGAGATACTACTGTAAATGACAAAGAAGATGCAGCGGAAAAAACCCTATAAAGTCATTGACGACATGGAGCTCGTCGTTAGCTTTAAAATGAGTATAAGATCATGAAAAACGGAGTCCGGATGCAAAAGTTACGACCAAAACAGTGCGTGCAGCGCAGTCAAATTTTGGCTACCCGGACATTCCGGGGTAGAATATCCGGACACTCCGGATGTACAATCTAAAAATCAATTCCTCTCGGGATGATGTCTGGAGACTCCGGGGTGAGTCCAGACACTCCGGATGTGTATTTTCAAGCACTCAAAATACACACCCAGACATTCCGGGTACTCTAGTCTGGAATCTCCGGGTGTAGTCCAGAACTTCGAAAACCCTGATTTCTTGATACGTTTTTCGCTCTAGTTTGAAATCCGTCCAACCAAAACTCTCGAAACTTTGCAGATAGATCTAGGTGTGTCTTGTGACTATATATCAATGATTGATTCTCAGAAAAAGACCACAAGACACAACCTTTCTCCCATTCTTCCAAATCAACTCCAAAAGTTGGACGAACACCAAAAGATCGATTACTTGTTGCTCGTGAGGATTTTTGATCTCAAATCAATAGAATGATCTCTCACATATCATAGCAACCTATTCCATCTATCAAATCACAAAGATTAGCCCCCAAGCAAGTCAATTGCAAAACCTCAATTCTTTCTTCTCTTGCAAGCAAACTCAAAACATGGGAAAAAGGGATTGATTTCTTGAATATGCTAGGATGGAATCAAATAGGACGTGATTATTCCATCACTAACTTGCCATATCAAGAATCAACTCACAAGAAAAGCAAGAAAACGAAAATCAAAAGGATTCAAAGAGTGAATGACTCAAGAACACATAGGAATTGAGAAAATCTTTTTGTATTGAATTTTCGTGGGTTTTCTTTAGAGTTTACAAGCCTCTCATCTAGGCAAAGCACTTCACAAAGTGCAGCTCTCACTAGCTAATCAAAAGGGTTAAAGGTTAAGAAAACCCTCATCCTCTATTTATAGTGGAGAGGGACAACCCCCTCTTCCACTCTTGGGCCTCATGCCCTAATGGGCCTAACTATCTAGCACGCATCCCAAAGCGTCTAAATAGCTTAGCCACCTCACGATTTTCCTTTCACCCTAAGCTACCAACCCTAAACCGCTTCCGGCCGCCGCCGCAGTTTCTTGGTTGAGCTTTGGTGGTTTTCGCGTTTTTACCAAAACGCTCTCGCACTGACTTGGTCATCACGTCTCGTCTCCACCCACTTTCTTGTCATCTGCGTACATGCTTTTAAGCCGCACGATGTCGTCGCCACCTCCTTGACCGCATCTCAGCCCTCCAGGCTATCATGCCGGTCCATATGGCCGAACTATCGTCGCACCCAACTTGCACCTGTACACAATAGACCAAGCAAAGCGTTGCGAGCACAAGTTTTCCACTTGACCCAAGTAAGTCGAGAAAAATCCTTCAAACACTCAATTTTTCCTTGAGACAAATTAAGAAACTCAAACAATCAATCATTTTGCAAGTAATTCCAATCTCGAATTCATGCAACCAAATTATTCAACTCCAACCAATATGGCAAAATATTCATCACTTAAATTGTCCACGTCATCACATGACTCACAATCTCCCCCTTGATGAATATATTGCCAACATCTCTCAATCAATCACATTGGAGTTGGTTTAAAGATTTAAAAGCAATCAAGTTGCAAGAATTCACACTTAGCCAAAAGAAAGAGAAAGCAAGCACTGGGCCAAGTGAATGTCAACAAGAGTAAGATCCAGAAATGTGAGTGAAGGTAAAACCTAATCGCTGAACCTTCCCCTCACTCCTGTAAACCATCTGTCTATGATCTACTCCAGAACAAAGCAATTTCATTGAAGATTAAGTTCAAAATGCACACACATGCCTATCTCGCAAAAGAAGAATGCCAAGGTATGATTGATACTACTATTTCTCCCCCTTTGGCACTATAGTCATCAAGAGACTTCACGCCTCCCCCTTAGACTAGACATTGATAGAATATCAAAAATAAGCATGTATGCATGGAATGGAATGAAATTTTTTGATTTTCTAGTTTTGAGCGAGCTTTGAGAATTATCCAAAATAAAACACAACAAGTGCTAATACGCCACATAGGTGATCATCAAACCATAAAAAGACATGTATGTCAAGAAGAGCAGTTAGCATATTAAAGTTCTTAGCATATTAAGGATTTCACTAGTGATGAGCTCCAGACTAGGTAGTCACAGATGCAATGAATCTAAACATGAGTGAAGTATGACAACCTAGCGCTAAGCCATGACTAGGAGGACAACCAATCAAGATTAGAACTAAAATACTCTACCACATGCTGAATTAAGCAATCACATGATTAAATGGATTAGTCACAACCAAAATACAACCCCCTGCACGAGGAAGTACCTTGAGTGATTCATCCTAACTTTTTCACATTGAGTCCACATGATTATTTGGACTAGCCACAACCAAAGTACTACCTCCTGCACGAGCAAGTACTTTGAGTGATTCATCCCTATTTTAGCATTTTTCACATTAGCATATGATAGATTTCAAGCATGTAGAGCAAAAGCTAGTGACTTTTGATGACAATAAGCATTCTCCGACCCGAGCCACAAAAGCCTAGGCATGTTAAGTCACTAGCGGTCCTAATCAAGATTACCATGAGGTCCTATCTTTGACCAATCATCAACAAAGATCATAGTTGTAATACTAGAGTCATGAGCAGATTCAAAAGCAAAGGATTCCTTAGCAAGCAACTCATCAGTAGATCAAAGATTTAAGTTCAGGTTGTTGTCCAATTAAGCTAGCATCGCAGATTCTTGAGAACACATATCAAAATATGGTGAAATGAGCTAGACATCCAGAAACATGGCATATAGCGAACTCTCGTGATCAGTGTCTCATCAAGGATAATAAACAAAGCCCGTAAAAATGTAAAGTGCACATGATATATCACAAATGATGCAAAATGCACTATGTTACACTTTGATACACACTGAGAAGACTCCCCCTCAAACCAACCCATGGGGGTGAACAATCCCCAACTCCCCTCTAAGTGCACAGAATCGTGTGGGATCTAATGGCTTGGTAAAGATATCCGCGAGCTGATTTTCAGAATCAACAAACTTAAGCACTACATCACCCTTCTCAACATGGTCTCTCAGGAAATGAAACCGCACATCTATATGCTTAGTCCTAGAATGCTGCACTAGGTTCTTAGCAATGTTAATAGCACTAATGTTATCACAGAAAAGTGGAACACTATCAAAAGACAACCCAAAATCCTGCAAAGTCGAGATCATCCAAAGAATTTGACTACAACAACTAGCGGCTGCAACATACTCAGCTTCAGCAGTAGATTGTGCAACAAAAGATTGTTTTCTAGAAGACCATGAAACAAGAGAAGTGCCAAGAAAATGACAAGTTCCAGAAGTACTCTTGCGGTCTATCTTACACCCGGCAAAATCTGAATCAGAAAAACCCCGAATCCCAAGAACAGAAGAGCATGAATACCAAAGTCCAAACTCAAGGGATGATCGAAGGTACCTCATAATGTACTTCACAGCTTGCCGGTGGGAGTCTCTCGGCGAGGCTTGGAACCTCGCACAAAGGCAGACGGCGAACTGGATGCCCGGTCTTGTCGCTGTCAAGTAGAGGAGGGAGCCGATCATGCTCCTGAACTCCTTCTGATCCACCGCCTCTTCTTCTTCATCAGGACCAAGTGACGTTGCAGTAGACATCGGGGTATTGATTGGTTTGGCATCGCTCATCCCGAACTTCTTCAATAGATCCTTGGTGTACTTGGCCTGATGGACAAAGATGCCCTCCTTTGTCTGCTTGATTTGTAAACCCAAGAAGTATTGGAGCTCACCCATCATGGACATCTCAAATTCCCTGCTCATCATCTCAGAAAACTTGGATACAAGAGCATTAGAGGAGTCACCAAAGATTATGTCATCCACATAGATTTGCACTATCAGAAGGTCATTGCCACGCCTAAGAAGAAACAAGGTTTTGTCTACCCTCCCCATTTCAAAACCATTTTGAATCAAAAAGCTCTTAAGTCTATCATACCAAGCTCTAGGAGCTTGCTTAATACCATAGAGAGCCTTGGACAGTTTGAACACATGGTTAGGGTATTTAGGGTTCTCAAATCCTGGAGGTTGTTTAACATAGACTTCTTCTTCAATGAAACCGTTAAGAAATGCACTTTTCACATCTATTTGATAAAGCTTGAACTTCTTAGAAGCTGCAAATGCAAGCAAAATGCGTATAGCCTCCAAGCGAGCTACTGGTGCAAAGGTCTCATCAAAATCAAAGTCCTCTATTTGACTAAACCCTTGGGCTACAAGTCTAGTCTTGTTGCGAACAACAATGCCATCCTCACTTTGCTTGTTCTTGAACACCCACTAGGTTCCAATGATATTGTGACCAAGAGGAGGCTCTACAAGCGTCCCAAACCTTATTTCTTTCAAAATTTTCTAACTCCTCATGCATGGCATTGACCCAACTATCATCAGAAAGTGCATGACATATATCTTTGGGCTCAAAAGATGCAACAAAAGCTGAATGCACAAGTTCTGAGGAAGGAATGGACCTAGAGCGAGTTACACGCTCAGAGATGTCGCCGATGATCTGCGTTGGAGGGTGATCCTTCTGGAGGCATTGTGGACCCCCGAGCTCATCTGGAACTCGAGTGGAAGTAGCCTCGGCAGCCTCTACCTCAGCTGTAGAAGAGGTAGGAAGCTGAGCTGCCGGTGAAGAAGGTGCCACCGCCGATGATGAAGTCGTCGGTGCTGGACCCTCAGCTACTATCGAAGAGACCACTGGAGGACCAACAGTTACCGCCTGAGAAGTGGGGGCACGGCCCACGCCACTCTCAAAGTCATCTTCATCCTGGAAGATCGACTCGGACTCCTGTGAAACACCTAAAAGCTCGGGTCTAGCAGAGCTAGCCTCATCAAAAGTCACATCACAGGACTCCACAATGGTGTTAGTCTCAAGATTAAGCACTCGATATCCTTTTGAATGTCCAGGGTATCCAAGCATGATACCATCAGAACTACACGACTCGAACTTGTCGAGAAGGCTCTTCTTCAGGATAAAACATTTACAACCAAAAACTCTAAGATGGGACACATTTGGCTTCTTCCCAAACATAAGCTCATAAGATGTCACGTGCAGAGAAGAGCGCAGAAAAACTCGATTTGACACATAGCAAGCAGTGTTGACAGCCCCGGCCCAATACCGTCGCGATGTGCCATACTCATCAAGCATCGTTCTTGCCATCTCAACTAAAGTTCTATTCTTCCTCTCCACAACACCATTCTGTTGTGGGGTGCGTGGAGTGGAGAATTGGTGCTCAACACCACGATCAGCAAGAAAATCTGTGAAAGAAGCATTCTTGAACTCTAACCCATTATCACTGCGAATTCCCTTCAAAGAGCCAGGAAAGAGATTCAAGAGCCTCAAAGCCAAATCTCGAAAGAACTCAAATGCTTCAGATTTATGCTCCATGAAAAACACCCAAGAGAACCAAGAATAGTCATCAACAATGACAAGAACATACCACTTCCCACCCGCCGATCGAACCCGAGCTGGACCTACAGTGTCCATGTGTAAAAACTGAGCGGGTCCATCGGTCTTCACCTGATTGACAGGTGGATGAGAAGCGGCAACTTGTTTGCCATGACAACATGGGGCGCATACCAAATCCTTGACTGGTTTGAGTTTAGGCAAACCTCTCAGAAGGTCAAGGCTGCCAACTCTAGTCAAGTGATCAAAACCAACATGCCCCAGACGTCGATGCCAAAGCTGAAAGACTGAAGAGCTAGTAGCAAGAAAGCATCTGGACTCAAAAGAACTGAAATCAGCAGCAAAGACTCTACCAGGGCGAGAAATACCAAAAGCAAGTGCACCCAAAGAGTCAAGAACACGACATCCATTCTTCTTAAAGCACACCTCATAATCATCATCAATAAGTTGTGAAACAGAAATGAGGTTGCATTTCAGTTTACTCACAAGAGCAACATCCTTGAGGATGTTGTTGTTGTTGACTCGCACTGCGCCCTTGTATGTCACACGTCCACGGGAGTCATCTCCAAAAGTGATGTACTCATCACCGGACGTCTTGTTGAGGGAGGTGAACCATTTTGAGCTTCCGGTCATGTGACGTGAACACCCGGAATCAACGAGCCACATGTTCACCAACCCTCGCCGCCCAACCTACACAAAAGACCGAAAACGAGTGGGCTCAGTACTGGGGTTAGTAAGCAAGGATTTTCGAATCCAGTACTGAGTCACTCGCTGAAATGGAACAAAAGATCGTGAGTGATTAGTATGTAATGCAACACCTTGAGCAACTCTACGACCCTGACCTAGACCCCGCCACGGAGGAATGTCACACACCGGAGCACGTGAACCACCTCCAAGAGGACGGCGAGAAAACTCTAAGCGACCTAAACCCTGTCGCCTGCTAGAGCCACCAAAAACCTCAACATGTTGAGGCCTCGTGTGTGTCTTAGAAGCACTCAACGCGTTGACGCATCGTTGTATACCCCTAAGAGCACGAACACGGTAACGACGCTCCTCCTTGAGACGTTGAAAGCAGAACTCAACTAGGTGACCATCCTTATGACAATGAGTGCATTGGTATTTTACCCTATGCGAGGTAGCACCAACTGAAGCTTCATCAACTGAAGCTGAAGCACTCTTGTCCTTAAGCGGTGAATCTAGATAACCTCCTGACTTAAACACTGTTCCCCTCTCCCCCTGAGCTATTGCAATCAAGCCTCTACCAAGAGAACCAATGGGATGAGGAGGATGATTCTTATTTTCTTCCACATGATTAAAACCTAGACCTTTGCCTGAGCTAACTCTAGACTTGTCTAAGATCATGTTCAGTTCTTTTTTACCTCCAGAAAATCTCTCCAAAGTTTTCTTGAGGTAGTTAACTTCCCTAAGCAAAGGAGCACATGTGAGACAAGCTCCTGAAGCTGACACTCTAACAGCTTTCTCATATTTTTCTTTGTATGCTCCTAGTTCAAGTTTTAGAGACTCACAAGACACACAAGCGATGCTACATGTTTCAGCTACTGTTTTCTTAAACCTCTCTCTAAATGCAGCATGCATAGCAGAAACATCATTCTCAAGCTCATAGCAAAATGTGCAAGTAGAGGAACTAGTATGAGAAACATCAACAGGTAACTTAGAAGCAGTAGCATTAGCCAAAGTGAGTTTTCTGTAAAGCTCAGAGATGTGTCTTCCTAGGTCCTGATTTTCTTCAACTAGTTCAGAGCATTTATCACACACTGGTCTTCTCATTTCAAGCACAGATTGATTCAATTCTTTATTTCTACCTTCCAAATACTTGCATCTTAAACATGGGGAAGATTCTTGAGTGCTCTTAGAGCTAATGCTAGCAAGTTGATTCTTAGCATTCTTGAGTTCATTAGCATGAAATGAGTGAGCAATGCAACCAGCAAGATAAACAGTTTTAAGCTTGGCTAGATTGCCCTTATAGACCATAAGCTCCTGGATGACAAGTATATGCAACATGAAACCTAGAGCGAAGCACAATTTCATCTCATTCAACTCATTCAGAGGTGCTAAGCTACAAGAACATCCTAGAGATCCACAAGGAGGCAAACTAGCATATGAAGCCTTAAGCATGTCAATTTCTTTCTTCAGAGAGTCTAAGTCATCATCCTTAGAAGTGCAAAAGGAGCAAGGGCTCGACTTAAGTTTATCAATTTCAATCATGGATGACTTAAGCAATTCACTTACACTAGCATGAGCATCTTTAGCTTCAAGGAATTCTTTGTGTAAAACATCACAACTAGCACACTCATCCTCATTACTTTTCAGTTTAGCAATTTCTAGTGTAAGAGAATTAACTTTCTTAGTCAGGTCTTTAGATTTCTTGATTGAAGTAAACAAGACATCATTTTGCACATCAAACATATCAAGCAGTTTATCATGCCTAACACTGAGCTCATCGAAGGTGCAACTTACATCGCTTTCAAGATCTTCGTCGTCGCTCTCTTCTTCGGATCTCGCCATAAAGCACATGCCGGTGAAGCCATGTTCTACCTTCTTCTTCCCTTTCTTCTTGTGCCTGGGCGGCTCCGGTTCATCCTCGCTTGAGGAAGAGGAAGATGAAGAAGAGTTGGAGCTGTTGTCGCTATCTCCAAAAGCGGCGAGAGCTCGACGAATATTCTTTTCTGCCTCACGCATCTTGGGCCTTGATCCAAAGTTGTTCCTTCTCTTGTCCTGAAATTTAGAAGCAAACTTGTTCCTCTCTTTAGGATTGGGACACTCGGATCGAATGTGGCATTTCTCACCACATCCATAGCAGGTGATGTCCGAGAATTTCCTTCTCCTATTTCTCACATTCTTATATGCCCTAGAGAAGCGTTTTGCAAATAACGCGAGCTCATCCTCGGGAAGAGATTCAATCTGATCATCAGACAAAGAAGACAAAGCTGCAAGAGACAGTCCAGAAGAAGAAGAAATCATGCAAGTGTCAGAGTTGACACTAGGAGACACTATCCCCGATGGATCCGAGGAAGTGTTCCCAACAAGAGCCAAAGTCTTGGTCTTTGAACCATTTCTGTTCTCCGAAGTGATCTCATGAGTAGAGAGCTTGGAGAACAGGTGATCAAGTGTGAGAGTGGCAAGATTGGCGGGCTCTTGGATGGCAATCTTCTACACTTCAAAAGCGGGCTCTAATGTGTTCAACACATGTCTAGCCATCTCTGAGTCAGAGTACCTCACTCCCACACTCCTGAGCTTATTCACAATTCTTTCAAATCTCTCAAAAAGCTCAGAAATTGATTCCCCAGGGCGTTGCTCAAAACGATTGTATTCAACTCTGTATTGATCCGCTCGAGCAATCTTGACTTGGTCGGACCCCTCATGGTAGGTGATCAGGGTCGACCAAATCTTGTGAGCGGTATCAAGATGAGCAACCCGCTCATGCTCCTTCCTATCCAACCCAGAAAGCAAATAGTTGATGGCCTTGCAATTATTTTCAACATCAACCTGATTTTCAGCCGTCACTTGTGCAGGAAGAGCAAAGTCTCTTTCGATGATTTTCCAAATAGCAAGCCCCTTTGACTGGATAAAGATTCTCATTCGATTTTTCCAGAACTCCCAGTCCGTCCCATTGAAGACAGGAGGACGAGTTGAGTATCCGTGGGAAGCCATGGCTCGCAAAGCCGGTCAAAGCTTATAGAGAAGCGAGACCGGGCTCTGATACCACTTGTTGGATCGATGGCTTCCCGACAGAGGGGGGTGAATGTCGGATACAAATTTTTCTTTAAATTCAAATACAAATAGCAATTGAGATACTACCGTAAATGACAAAGAAGATGCAGCGGAAAAACCCTAGAAAGTCATTGACGACGTGGAGCTCGTCGTTAGCTTTAAAATGAGTACAAGATCACGGAAAACAGAGTCCGGATGCAAAAGTTACAGCCAAAACAGTGCGTGCAGCGCAGCCAGATTTTGGCTACCCGGACATTCCGGGGTAGAATGTCCGGACACTCCGGATGTACAATCTAAAAATCAATTCCTCTCGGGATGATGTCCGGAGACTCCGGGGTGAGCCCAGACACTCCGGATGTGTATTTTCAAGCACTCAAAATACACACCCAGACATTCCGGGTACTCTAGTCTGGAATCTCCGGGTGTAGTCCAGAACTTCGAAAACCCTGATTTCTTGATACGTTTTTCGCTCTAGTTTGAAATCCATCCAACCAAAACTCTTGAAACTTTGCAGATAGATCTAGGTATGTCTTGTGACTATATATCAATGATTGATTCTCAGAAAAAGACCACAAGACACAACATTTCTCTCATTCTTCCAAATCAACTCCAAAAGTTGGACAAACACCAAAAGATCGATTACTTGTTGCTCGTGAGGATTTTTGATCTCAAATCAATAGAATGATCTCTCACATATCACAGCAACTTATTCCATCTATCAAATCACAAAGATTAGCCCCCAAGCAAGTCAATTGCAAAACCCAAATTCTTTCTTCTCTTGCAAGCAAACTCAAAACATGGGAAAAAGGATTGATTTCTTGAATATGCTAGGATGGAATCAAATAGGACGTGATTATTCCATCACTAACTTGCCATATCAAGAATCAACTCACAAGAAAAGCAAGAAAACGAAAATCAAAAGGATTCAAAGAGTGAATGATTCAAGAACACATAGGAATTGAGGAAATCTTTTTGTATTGAATTTTCGTGGGTTTTCTTTAGAGTTTACAAGCCTCTCATCTAGGCAAAGCACTTCACAAAGTGTAGCTCTCACTAGCTAATCAAAAGGGTTAAAGGTTAAGAAAACCCTCATCCTCTATTTATAGTGGGGAGGGACAACCCCCTCTTCCACTCTTGGGCCTCATGCCCTAATGGGCCTAACTATCTAGCACGCATCCCAAAGCGTCTAAATAGCTTAGCCACCTCACGATTTTCCTTTCACCCTAAGCTACCAACCCTAAACCGCTTCCGGCCGCCGCCGCAGTTTCTTGGTTGAGCTTTGGTGGTTTCCGCGTTTTTACCAAAACGCCCTCGCACTGACTTGGTCGTCACGTCTCGTCTCCACCCGCTTTCTTGTCGTCTGCGTACATTCTTTTAAGTCGCACGATATCGTCGCCACCTCCTTGACCGCATCTCAGCCCTCCAGGCTATCATGCCGGTTCATATGGCCGAACCATCGTCGCACCCAACTCGCACCTGCACACAATAGACCAAGCAAAGCGTTGCGAGCACAAGTTTTCTACTTGACCCAAGTCAGTCGAAAAAAATCCTTCGAACACTCAATTTTTCCTTGAGACAAATTGAGAAACTCAAACAAGCAATCAATTTGCAAGTAATTCCAATCTCGAATTCATGCAACCAAATTATTCAACTCCAACCAATATGGCAAAATATTCATTACTTAAATTGTCCACATCATCACATGACTCACAAGTGACATACTTTAAATTGTTTAGTGGCAGTTCTGTGCAATTTGACAATTCATGGACCCAATCGACAGGCACGGAATAGTTTATGACTTTACTCTAAAAAGAACTATTGAGCTTCTGATGAAGCACTTGCTCGTGGTGGTGTCTTTCGAGCAATATGCTGCGGATAGTTCTACGGACTGTATGGAACGTTGCAAGCAAAAATTAGTTTTCCATAACTTAATTATACTGTCGGATTCCTATTCTAAGGTATGCTCTAGTTTTGTATGTTTACATAACTTCTATACATGAATGGTTGATGAGCAAATCTACAGCTTCTATATACAAAATAAATGACCTTGCATATGTATGATATACCTTTACACTAATTGACATTTGACAGTCGGATCCTTAATTCCTACCCTTGAGTTTCTGCTATGCAGTTTCATAACAGAAGTTCTCATCCATGCATGTTGCTGCTCCTTGCAGAAACACAGATTCCTGCAATAGTTCCATGACATCTGTACAACCCTCTCAGAATTTAAGTATGTCTCACTAGAATGACCAGACATAGTTGAGAAGAGATCATTTTTCGAATGCTAGTTGACAAGAGATCAAGATACACATATATTGGATAGGAAAAAAAATATTTTTCACTCCTCAACTATTGCATGAGTACATATTACATCCCTTAACTTCAAAACCAGAAATATCTAACCCTTAACTCTCAAAACCAGATAGAATACCCCCTTCACACTATCCCTAAGCAGTTTTGTCCAGCCAAAAGTGGTTTCCGGTAACGTGGCGCCGACATGGCTGCCATATCACCTCCACGTCATCCAAAAGATTACGAATTTTTCGGAAAAAGGGAGTTGCGAGAAAATCAAAATTTTCAGAATAACTTTTCATTTCAAAATAAAATCAAAATAATTCATTTATTTTTTCCTCGATTTTGAAAATTCAAAAGGAAAATCAGTTTTTAAAAAAAAATCTTTTCAAAAAAATCAAAAGCATAAATCTGACAAAAATTTGATTTTGAAAAGTTATTCTGAAAATTTTCTAACATTTTAGATGACATGGAGGTGATGTGACAACTACACGTCACCTGAAACTACTTTTGACTTGTCAAAACTGCTCAGAGAAAGTGTGAGGAGGGGTATTCTATCCGGTTTTGAGAGTTAAAAGTTAGATATTTCTGAGTTTGAAGTTAAGGAGTGTAATGTGCACTCAAAGAATAGTTGAGGGGTGAAAAATATATTTTTTTCTATTGGATATTGCTTTCAAGATGTCACTAAGGAAGGTAAGCGCATCAATCTTACTTCTAATTAAGCTAGATATCTTTGTATGATGTTATTTTTATATCTATTTTTGCGATTTCTCAGGCTACAAGTCATCCTTGGGATCAAATCTGATACTCATGCATGCACTGCATGATTAGGACTCAAGTCTGGGGATAACAAAAGATAATAGGCTACTGGGGCCATTGCTCTCTTCGTTCTTGGCATAGTTTGATGCAACAAAAGTCTACGTGAGGGACATCAGAAATGAAAATATTATAAAAAAATAAAAGCAAAAGAGAAAGATTTGATATTTGACAGCTAATAAGTGAATTTGTGGTTTGCTATGTGGTTCTGGCTAGTTGATAAGGACCATCTTAGATTGCGTTCTGAAGTTTGCCAAGTTAATAAACTGTTCTCTAGTTACTTTATCTTGTCAAATCTTTGTTAGCACTATAGTTCATAGAGACCACCACTATGGAAGTCGGCATATTTGCATCTTTTGTCCTAATGTGATGTGTAAAGAGTTTAACCGAGACACAACAAACTGAAAAAGGGATTTGATCTGAGATGGCATCTTCACGAAAGGATGGCAATGGTACTTCTGTAACCAAATTTGACACACCTGCAGATCTGCTAAGTTAATCCTGTTAAGGGTCAAGTTTTTTCATAATGCTGCACTGAATTTGCTAATATGAGTTGATAATGATTCTTTTCCTATAATATTATGAATTAGCACCGAATTCACCATTTTTGTTAGATAACATTAATTACTTCTCATTATTCAAAGATGTTCTTTTTCTGGTTGTATGGTTTAGGTTAATGACCTACATAGAACAGTGGAAAAAATATATTAGTAAGTGAAATTAATACCTCCGTTAAAATGTTGACTATAGCTATCTGGCTAAAACCACATAAAATTGGATACCGTGGACAGGTTAGGAAATGCCAAATGGTCCATCATTTTCAGCGTCCAGGAAAGGAACAAAAGAGTTCAAATCAGTGCTGCCACTAAAGCACAGCATCTTCAGTTAAGCATACCATCTTTCGCATTGTGATTGGGGGGCTTTCACTTTCTGTAAACACCAGACCAATCATCAGTTTGGTCAGTATGTGACTGTACTATATATTAATTTCAGAGCAAAATAAAATCAAATAAAAGCTAGTGAAGTGGACCCTTCCCAGCTTCTCCGTATCTGGAAATTCAACCTGAAACAGAACTAGGCAGAAACTAATGCACCTTAAATTTAACAAACAATTTAAATCATTTAAACACTTTCCACTTTGTCTTGGATGGAAAATAATATGTTTTGTGGCGTGATCTATTTTTTTAATTATCATCAAAATGACATGGAGAGCAATATCCTTTTTCAGGTACTTGATACACATGCTTAAAAGAAGGCAAGACTTGTTATAGTTGTGTATGGTGTGACGGCTCTTCTCACAGCCTTGTACAGTACCAAATAAGACTCATTTTGTTGTGGTTTGGCCAAAAGGAGTTGATGCTCAGAAAGGATTTGCGAACAAGTTATCTATTTTGGTTGTCAATTGCTTTACTTCAGCCTGTAATGTGATTAAAAGGTTATCTATTTGCTTGTAACATATTTGCTGATTTTTTTATATGGAACATTGTCTGATAATGAAAACGAAAAATGCCTTATCACATAATTCTACCCCCAAAAAAATCCCACATAGCATTTACATGCGAATTAAGTGATACCAATTTAAAAGGAATGCACAATGTATCTCTTTTTGAGTGGATGCAATGGACAAACATGATATTTTCATGCTTTACTTGCCACAATTGACTACTTTAACTTGGAATAATTGACGTATCACGTCTAAATTGATTAGATTCTAGAGGAAAAGATATGTTAAGAGTGGATGGTTGGCTTATTAGTGTTGTTAGATGTATATATAGCAGTTGTGTATTTACTCTATTGTATAGAGAGTTTCCTTATGGCCTATTGACCTCATTGAAATACAAGTTGCTTTCATAACATGGTACCGAGAGCCATTTTTTAGGGCAACGATCACCACCTGATCAAATTTTTGTTCCCGAGATCAAGATTCCTGATTTGCCTGCCCGATCTCCTGGCAACTCTCTCCCACCGCCCACCCACCATGCCTATCTGCTACCTCAGCTACCACGAGCCGCCCTACCAGATTGTGTTGTTGTTGTTGTTGCAGATCGTCGCCATCGCTGTCACCATCTCACTAGGTCATAGGTCATTGATGCCTCTTGCTCAAGTAGGCTACTTCCTCCATGCCATCCACCACCTGAAGCTTCTTCTCTGGCTGCTTTGCTTGTAGGATCTGCCGCAGCCTCTCTGTTGGCCTCTCTCCTAGTCCAGCCAGCCATCAGTTTGTTACTCGGGTTAATTTCCCAAGCCACCGATCTAGTCTAGGGTAAAAATATGTCGTCATCTTCTAGTTCTTCCTTTTGCATCATTTTAATTCCTCTCTTCCCATTGTTCTTCAATGGTCTCATTTTATTGAGACTAGGTACCACATATGCACCTTCACATTCGTGGACAACATCTTTGAGAGTTTCCCACTGGCGAGCTGTCTTGTCCACCTCGCCCTACTATCCTTGGTACGTGTGTTATCCCAAAGGAGGTTGTTGATGCTATTCGTCAAAAGGTGTCTACTGACTATGATGATGTTGTGGCGTCTTTTGATGCCTACAAGACATGGATTGATGAGGATACTTGTGCCTCTGCTATTCTGGTTGCTAGCATGGATGTGCATTCCACTGGAGACATGGTTTCCTTGGCTTTAGCATGATTGATCAAATGTGGCGCATCTTCACGACCACTGTGAGCCTGCTGGCAATTCTTTGTACCTTGTTGTGGTATAGGATCATTCGCTACAGTAAGTTGATGCCACCATGGACGAGTTCTACACACAGCTATTATTGTTGTGACGTTGTCTTAACTCTTTCGGAACGGAGGCTTAGCACTCTCACCTGGTGCTCATCGCGTTTATGACTACTTGGCACATCCCCAGGCTAATTTGAACAGATTCATACTCAACTGTTAGCCCACCACCCTTGCTTGACTCTATTGGAGACCCTTGCAGCTATTCGTACTAAGGAGATTTGCCTTCGTGGCATAGGTCTACTGTGATACCCCCTCGGTTTTGGTTGTTCTTGCCCTAGTTCTACACCTAGTGCCTTCTGCTGCCTCTCTACCAGTGGTGCCTACTCCAGGGGCTGCCATTGGGGTTAGAGGGCGTGGTGGGCTTCATTGCACCTACGGTGACAACGATGGACAAGTGGAGCAGTATTGTTACATGAAGACAAATAAATTGCTCATCGAGGTGGTCGCCCTCCCAAGGGACCAGAGGATTGGCCACCTTCCCTCAGAGGAGCTCTTCAGGTTCTGACTCTACTCAGGATATTGCTACATTGCATGGTTGCTTATGCACCAACAAGTTATGCTAGTAAGTCTTTTAGTAAGAGACCAACTTTCACATATTTTCGGGTATATTACCATGGGTTATTGACTCAATTACTTCTTTTCATATGACATATGATTTCACCGGTCTTACTTCCATTAGTCTTCGAGTTGCTCCTATCACTGTTCAGACTGTATACAGTACCTCTTTCTGTTGCAAGATAAGACACTCTTTTGTCTTACTCTTTTCATGTTTATGTTGTTTCTCATGTTCCCAAACTAACGATTTTGACTCTTGTTGTATCCAGGACCATCACACGGGGCTTCTGATTGGCACTAGCTCTTGCCGCCATGACTCATGGCATCTCCAGGAGCCTAACTAGCTTCGTCTACCTTCAGTTCTCTATTTCCTCCACCATAAATGTATGAACATGGTATAATCAAAGTTGTATGTCTACATCATGCCAGAGGTACCAAAGAAATGTTTAGTTGATTTCTTTTAAAAAATTTATGGAGTAGACTAGAAGTAGCAAATATATTACTTTTTTAGAAATATTCTCTAATCTATATCGATAATTCAAGAACAAGGTACGTTACATTAAACATATAAAGCAAACAGAAAGCTACCAATTCATCAATCGATAAACGAGCCGGACGTCTTTATCTTCCTCATCTTTGACTCCGCCACCTTCGTGTCAAGAAAATGTTTCCCTTGAGGTGGCCTATTTGGTAAATGAAGGTGTCAACTAGTTGGTCCTTTCAAGCCCCGAGCTATTGTTTTATGTAGCCCGTGCTTTGATTCCTTTTGTCTTCTGTTTTATTTTCCTATCTTAATGGAACAGGACAGATATTCCGTAAAAGATACTTAATTTTACCATTTATAAAGAATAGTCCGGATTTTAGGGCACATCAATTCTTGTAAACTTATGTCGGCCTTACGAAATTGCATATTGCTAACAGTGAATGCGATCCGCGAAGCCGTGGGCAGGATTCCACATCAATTCTTGTAAACTTATGTCGGCCTTACGAAATTGCATATTGCTGACAGTGAATGCGATCCGCGAAGCCGTGGGCAGGATTCCTCCAAAGAAAACTATGGGCGGAGTGTATGGTTGATGGGGCTGTCAAATCCACCACTATGAACAATTACAGTGTGTGGCACTACTACTTTAGAAGGCTCTAAAGAACGAAGGAACATTCGTTTCATCGTAATGTTCCGGATTGTATCCAGGAACTCCTCTGTACCGACTCTCAGTTTTGAATAAAGTGCCGAACATTATAATAAAAAAGAACAAAGGAATATTTACTACTACAAAAATTGCTGCAAGAATTGAGGCACGGCTTATTATGCCCGTGTACTTCTAACAGCAAACTGATGGCACAGCTGATTATGTTTCTTATGTTATGTTTTAACATTAAACTAATAACTTACCAGTTGAGGTACAGCTAATTGACATTTCATACTACTTTATTGAGAGAACATAAACATCTATGTCATTAACTCCGTGTTAGCAATTTGCGTCCTCCTTTAAATCAAAAGATTTATGGTTTCTCCTGCGTATTCTGCCTTGTTTTTTGTCAGCAAATTTTTTCATGCAGTGACTTGAAAGGAATAATTTATAAGCTAGAGCCCGCCATAACAAGGGTGTTTCACCTCAATTTGGGCTTCTCGATCCTTGCTTGGCCTCTTCTTGTAAGCAGCTTCTCTGTAGCTGGAATCGGAGCCCAGCCTTTTCTTTAATTGACCTCATCTCATAAAAGAATTCACGAGCTACAATGACTAGGCTTCTTCATAAGTAAATTTTGTAAAACTCTTGTGTGTTGGTTCGGTGGTTCAACCAGAAATGCTATGCTTACGCATAAGACTACCTCTCTTTCCAAAAGTTTCGCTGCTTACAACTCTCCTGTCCATCCTGATGGTCATTAACTCCATCAAACCAGCCGGACCTATAGAAGGAGTCAATTCTTACACCTATTATGCTGTGATTTTGTACGAAATATTGTAAACACTCTAAATTTACACCCCTATTTCATGAAACACTAGAGTAAAGGAGATTTTGTGTCGCAAAATTGCAGGTTTTTGAACTGACGGCCACACACCGTTATTATAATAAGGCGGATCCACTGACCAGCGAGTCGGTCTTACTCAGTTCGTCAGGGAGGTGCATATACTTGCATGCCCTCCTATCTTTGCTCCGGCCTTCGAGCCTACTTGGGAGGGAGTGAGCGTGGGCAGCTACCATGGGAATCAGCAGGGAGCAATGCGCCTCCAAGAATCCAAGATTGAAGGTTGCATGTGAGAAAATGGTTGAAGAGGAACTGCGGAGACGCGAACGGGGATCCTGATGACTGCATCGATGGCCCCAGTTATCTTGTTAAATAATTTACTCAGACACGACACCATGTCGATAGGGTGAGTGAGCGATGAGCACAGGATTAAAAGGCAAACTGGAAAGAAAGGTAAAAAATGGAGCATTTTGGTTTCTCTAGCAGATACCTACGGAATATCCCGCAGGCATGTTGGTTCAGAATTAAGTAATGCGAGCTACTAACTTTTACCATAAAGAGAGACCCAACCCACATTATACTGTAGAGTAGCACATTAGTAAATTACGAGGTTTATTTTTGTAACAACTAATGCATATATCTTAGTTAGTGACGGGTTTTCAGTACTTGGCCGGTTGCACGTCACGTTACCATAAATCAACTCTATATATCATTAGTCAAGAATCACTTTGATTTCTCTAAAAATAAAACATTGATATCAACATTGTCTCCGGGATACAAGTTAGATTATTAATTTTTTTAACGTGCGAGTAATATTATGGAAAACACTTGACATTTTTTATCAACCCGTGCATATTTAAGTGATCATTTTTTAAGAGCATTGAGCATGCTTGGTTTGGAGCTCTAAATTGGTTTGTCAAACTTTAGCCTAGTCCAACAAAATTGGTTATCAATTGGTTTACTACCAATTCCTAACAAATCTTGTCAAATGTTGACATTTGTCAATAGTTGGTTTGTCAAGCTATTGAGAAGCCAATTTGAGGATCCAAATCAAACATTCTCATTGTGACCACAATGCCTTGTGATTGTGGTTGATGTGAAGTACACAAATAACGAGGTGAGTATATAAGGGCAAAAACAAAAGAATGGAAAAAATTATATTAAGATACGTGAAGTATAATCTCTTATACTAACAAATAAAATTAGAGAAATTTAAGAGCACGTCTTCTCAGACATGTTGTACGTCTGTCGTGTTGTGCGCTGAGGCCTTCAGTAGCAGTACTACTCCAAAGCAATTGCAGCATCCATGATCCAACGGGGGAGAGAGAGAGAGGAGGGAGGGAGAGGGCACTTGCCTGGTGATAAGGATCAGCGCACCCGCACGTACGTTCGCAGCTGGACCCGGTGGACCCAGCCCAAGTTCTTTAATCCCAGCCAGGAACGAGAGGGACTTCTTCCCCTCTACACTGCCGGAAGAAGAAGCCGAAAAAGCAAAGACATCCATGGGAATTTCAGATTAAAATAAGGTTCTTTTCTCCTCCTTCTCCTCTCCTCCTCTCTGAATGGTGTCACCAGCTACTTTGTTCAATTCTTTTTTCCTCTGTGTGTGAGTGGTGTATGCAACTTTGCATGTATAAGTGTCCTCTCCATGCCTGCTGATCTTGGCTTCTTTTTATTCTTCTACTTTGTTCGCTTGTGGCTTCGAGAGGAGAAGAGACGGGACGGGAGGGGAAGCAAATGCTTTGCTCAGGTGGGTTCTTGGGGGCACGGGCTCTTCTTGGTTTGTGCCTGTTCTTGTGACCTTGGGCCACTGGGTTCTTGCTCTGCGGTGCAAGAGCCAAGAACCGAATATACGGTTCTTTCAGTTTCTTGCTTCTAATTATTTTGATGGATCATACCGTCTTCTTTGCCTATCACAACATTACTGCGTAGACTGCACGATTGTTTGGCTTCAAGATTGGAGTTGATGATGCCGGTGAATAAGTGTGTGTATTAGATTAGATGTTAGTTTGGGGAAGAACTTTGTTTCTCGTTTTTTGAGCAATGGCTGTTGGAAGCAGCTCACTGTCTCCCACTCTTCACTTGTAGCATTGTTTTCTTTTTTCCTTTTGGCTTTTGATCTGAGTACTACAGTGCGCAGAATAGTTCCTTTTTCTCTCTCTGGCTATTAGCTGCTGCACTTTTGGATGCTTTTGTTGTGATTCTGAAAACAAAAAGTTTGGAATCTTTGAAATTAGTCTCAAGCCCAAATGATGGTTGCTAGAGCTTGCAGTGGCAACCTGCCTTTTCCTTTCTTTGCTACGCCTCTTTCCATTCCAGTGCTTGTCCACTTTTTTCCCTTCCTTGAGCTAGACAATAAAGCGCCAGCTTCTTCCTTTTTAACATGCTATGTTCTGCTGTTCAAAATAAAATTGCAGATTGTGTGATATTTTAAGACTTACACTTCTTAAGTTTTTTCTATCTTTGTCATATCCTTTCAAAAATATTTTCTAGAGAATTCATGCTCATGTTTGATCTTTAAGCAGCAGTGTTCCTTTTCTCCTTTCTTTTTTCTTTTTTCATGCTGATGTTGGATTGTTCATTTGCCGAATATGATACTTATTTGAGATCTCCCAACAGTGTATCGGGACTTGGAGTTTGGAGATACAGTAGTCTGCCCGTTTCATAGATACCCATATTTTGGTAGTCCTTTTTAACCAAACATCAGGAAATGGTCATACCTAGAATTAATTAATGAAATCACAACTCTCCTACTGTCCTATGTTTGTCTTCTCTTTATTCTTAGTAAAAGAATTGTCCGTAGGTTTAGCAGATTATATTATATTGCTGTCACATCATAATCTTCTACTAATCTAATTATCCAGTAGTTGACATGCTACAACCGTCAGGTTAGTTATTTAGTGATTGTGGCCTAAAAGTCTGTTTTGTTGAGATCTCCAGTTTTGTCTGTGAATCTACATAGTAGTTTAGATGCAATCTTTCTCTATTTAACGTAGTAGTGCTCTTGGCTATTTGAAAATTGTTTTAAGCACCGAGCAAGAACTAGCATTGACATCTTGCATTCACAATGCCACCGTGATATAAAACACGGTGTTTCTAGAGGCATATTATCTTTATGGTTTCTTGTCCAGAAAGAAGCACTTTACAGAGTAATTTTGCATTTATTTTTCAGGCTATGTTTCAGATTTAGCATTGTTAGATATTGACGATCTGTTGTCTTTTTCAAAATGTTGGCAATACACAGAAGCTATTACATCTATGGCTAAGATAGGTTAGTAGAGATTTTCTGCATGCTTGCCGTACCAATATCTATACTGGTGGAAAACCCTTAAAACTGAAGATATAGGATAAGAGTGGAGAAAATTAGGTAGTGATAGTATTCAAGTTGGATGCCCTTTCTTTGCAAATTGCAACAACAGGAAAAATCAGTACAGTAGTGAGCTTGTTTCAGGCTATATTTAGGAATAGAAATATTGAAACTAAGACATCATTTGTTCGGATTTTATGCAAGCATTTTCAATTCATTTGTGATGTTCTGAAAATCAACTGAACTTTACCTTCTGGAATGCCATGTTGATGTTTGATTTCCTGCCACTTCTTACGTAGGAGTGTTCTGCAATAATTGATTTAAAATTGAAGAGTAAATAAATCAATGGAGAGGGAAATTGCGGCCTCCTATGAACCAAAGAAGAACAGCGAAGTTAGGATATTTGAGAGTTCAGACGATATGGCAACAGATCTGGCTGAGTACATTTCACAAGTTTCAGAAATTTCTGTTAAGGAAAGAGGATACTTTGCTATAGCTCTATCTGGAGGGCCCCTTGTCAGTTTTATGCGGTAATGCTGTTTCTCATCAACTCAAATATATTAACTAATATTTCAATTTTGTTTCAGGGGAGCAATGAACTCTATATGAAACTTTTTTACCACTCTTAAATTGCTTTTCCTTCAAACAGGAAACTATGTGAAGCACCATATAACAAGACCCTGGATTGGTCTAAATGGTATATCTTCTGGGCTGATGAACGTGCAGTAGCAAAGAACCATGTGGAGAGCAACTATAAATTAACAAAAGAAGGATTTCTCTCCAAGGTATAATACTTGCATCAGTTGTTCTTTGATTCACAGATACAAGTTAATTTCTGATAATACGTAACTGAAGATAAGTATTTTGAGGCTTACGTTTCCTGTTTCTTGTGTAGTATCTGCCAAGTTATGCTCTTTAGGTGGTTCATCACTAACTGGAGGTTTTATTTCCATTGGTCTCGCTTTTCTTTGGCATAACCATAGCAAGATTCTTTAGGAGTTCCTCAAATGTTTTTGATGTGGGTAAGATATTAGTTAGCTGGAAAACTTTGATTAGTTCCATAGATAAACAGTTAACAAATAGAAGCTGGTAGATTTGGCAATTCCATCAAGACATATCACAAAGATCGCTATGTGTTTGGGTAGTCTGAAATCATGCTCCCCTATAATAAGGAGGAACACAATTGTCGCCAAGCTCTATTGTCATCGATAATGCCAAACTGGACGATTTCAGGCATCAAAAAATATTTTAGCTTGGTATGTTTGGAAGTAGATGAGCAGAGTTACTGCAGACTGCAGTTAGAACTTACAACTTACAGTTTACGTTGCAATGTTATTTTCTGCCTTTTGCTTCATAGGGCGTGATGTGGTTGCTTAAAACGTGCAAAAATAATAATGAATTAACCCTCACATTTGTTCAATTTGAGTATTGGACTGTATGGAATGACAGCCTAGCTATAGAATGTAGGCAAATTTAGCAATTCTAAGCATAACAATCTGAAAATGGAAGGAGGTGCTGATTTGTCTGTTTTCCTGGATCTAGAAACCTTTTATTTATTTTGATATTTCGGTGGTACTTGCACATGCCACTGCCATCAAAATTCAGGAATTAGCTAATTGTGCTAGTTTCATAATGTTGACTGTTTATTCGGTTGTTTTATTTCTATCTTGCTATTTGTCTAATCTCGGTTCCTCTTAAATATTTGAGGATCAGATGTCAAAGCGAAAGCAACATGTTTAAAAAATAACCAAATGGTTCGACTTCATATAGTTGCTACTTGTGAGAAAGAAATTTTCTGCTGAATAATTGCTTCTTCAGATAAGAATCTGGCAGATATATCTGTTAATCTGAATTATGCTTGTCTTCAGGTTCGATACTTTGTCTCTAAGTCTCTTATACCAAGTCACTTGCCTGTCATCTTTGACCAAATCCGTTTGGTTGATCAGATACTTTGTGTTAAGTCATTCTGCTATTTGTCTAATCTTGGTTCCTCTTAAATCTGGTACTACAATCTGTTTCGAAAAAGAGATACCATGTTCTGTAAGTATAATGCCTTGGTTAGGTAAAGTGGTATGGAATAGCTTGTGTTAAACATTACATTACTGATGCATTGATCTAGACAGGGTCTATGTCGACAAAGCTATTCTCGTTGTTCTTACCTATATTTTTGTTTGACTTAGGATGTAGTCTTGTTTGTGCAGGCCGTGCAAAATCCTTTCTAGATAATTAAGACAGATTAAGGCTGTCTACCAAGTGTTCTATTGGCTCTAGCTACTCTAGGAGTGCTGCCTACCACATCTTTGCATATCTTTTCATTGTTATCTTCATAATTTTTTTTGTCGAATTAAAAAAATTCCAAATGTGTGTGACTTCTTGGGACAGGACAATTTCTTGTCAGCAGAACACCACTTATATCAGTTACATCAATTAATGTGGGGGTTGGTTTGATCATCCTGCACTAGCAACAGTGAGTTCAAGGAACTTACGGAATTCTTTTTTGTTTGGCGAATAGCTTACAACACAGTTTTAGATTTCATATTTATAATTGTCTGTCATCCCGTCATACCATTACAGTTCGTGTAACTGGACCTAATCAGGGACATTTTGTTCACTACATATAAAAGCCTTAACTAAGTTGACACTTATGTTGTTGTTGTTGCTATTTATATATCATAAATTACTGGTGCATTTTAATGCATTATAATAACCCTTAATTAGACAAAAGAGAGAAAATTTTGAAGAAATTCACTCATTAATTGAAATGGGAAGATATTTGGTGGGACCTGATTATTATTATGCAGATTAACCAAATATATACTAAAACTGAACTACAGTGATATAACAAATATAACTTATATGTATTATAGTAGTACTACCAATATAAGACTCGTTTTCAAATATAAAGGTACTCATTACAGCACCTAGCTGCGCTAAGCTAGTGTTCATTTAAGAGAGGGGAGTTGCAAGAATCTGCATTTCTGTGAGTTGTGCAGACAATTAGAAGCACTAAGCTTATGTATCCTCTGCATTTACATTAAGTATATGGGTCGTGGATGTTATGCTTATTTTGTTTACTTCAAACAATTATAGGACATGTGATGTAGCTCTTGATGTGGCTTGTGTTATCATAAGATCATTATGAACTATTACAGCTCAGGCACTCCCTGGTTTCTTTTAATTTAACCATGAGTCTTATCTGAATGTTTTGTAGGTACCCATCCTTAACGGCCATGTCTACTCCATCAATGACAATGCCACGGTGGAGGATGCAGCAACGGACTATGAATTTGTTATCCGGCAGTTGGTCAAGATTCGAACAGTTGGAGTGTCAGAGAGCAATGACTGCCCCAAGTTCGACCTCATTCTTCTTGAAATCGGTTCTGATGGGCATGTAGCCTCATTGTTCCCTAACCATCCAGCGCTTGAGCTGAAAGATGACTGGGTCACCTACATCACCGACTCCCCAGAGCCTCCACCAGAGAGGATTACCTTCACTATTCCTGTGATAAACTCAGCATCAAACATCGCGATAGTCGCCACTGGTGAAGATAAGGCAAAGGTTGTGCCCTTCGCCATTTCCAGCAGTTGTGAGGGTCCAGATGCTCCGTCCATACCCGCTAGAATGGTTCAGCCAACAGATGGGAAGTTGGTGTGGTTTCTGGACAAGGCGGCTGCCTCATCTCTCGAGGTTAAGAACAATGCTTTCGAGCATCAAGAGTTCTAACACAATTGTTGGGCACCCTTTTGCTGTGAGTGAAGGCGATGTGTTTTGATTGGAAGAAGTTCACCTCCTTGATACATGTAGCCCGGGCACTAGTTTTGTGAAGGCTATCTAGTCCTGAGAAGTCAAAATAATTCCGTGTCTTCTGCAATTGGAGATGATCGAGTGATGCAATGTGCATTTTGTGTTGAGAACTCAAAGATGAAAGTTGCTGAGAGTAACTGAGTTCCAACTATGGTACACTATCTAGTGCGTGGTACGTTCTATCCTAGCTGAAATTAGATTCTTTTGTTGTGATTTTTCTTGTGCGTAGCATTATTCATCTGGACATGTTTGGATTGGGGCGCTAAACCCGGTTGCATTTAAATTGAGGGGATAATTGATCATATGCCCTAAAGTTGATGTGTCTTTGATCATATGTCCTAAAGTTGATGTTTTGCTTTAAAATGCCCCAAAGTTCAAATGCCAATTGATAATTTGCCCTACAATCAAAACAGCATGAATTAAGCCCTAATCTCTAAGTGAAAAGACCATTCTACCCCCCTTTACTTCTAGGTATCCCTTGCTTCTCTCATTCCCCGTTGTACGCGCCTCAGAACCTCCATGTCTCCGCCGCCGCCGGTCCCTTGACCCCCGAGCACCGCCGCCCCCCGCGACAGCCGCCCCCCGCGAGCTCTTCCCCGCATCAACCGCCGCCGCCGGTCCCCTGACCCCCAAGCACGGCCGCCATCCGCCGACCGCGTCGCCACCCGTCGCCCCCACGACAGCCGGCCCCCCCGAGTTCTTCCCCGCATCAACCGTCGCCGCCGGTCCCCTGACCCCCGAGCACTGCCGCCATCCGCCGTCCCCCGCGAGCTCTCCCCCACTTCAACCGCCGCCACCGGCCCCCGAGCGCCGTCGCCCTCCGGCCGTCCGCCGCCCCCTTGTGACGCCCTCCCGTCGTCAACCGGCGCCACCAGTCCCCCGACCCCCGAGCGCGGCCGCCCTCTGCCATCCGCCGGCCCCCGCGTCCCCTGCCTCGACCGGGCCCCGTGTCCCTTGCCCCGAGCGCCGCTGGCCTCCCCTGCCCTCCGCCGCCATCCATCGGTAAACAAATGCATGCACAAATGCTATATATGCACAAAAGCTAGGCTGTAATGCTATTGAGAAAGAGAGGGAGGCTAGCTGGACACGGGAGCTGTGCAGAACGCCTCCTGGAATGGAGCTTTGGGGTGCCCATGCAGGGAAGAAGGGAGCAAGGGTAGAATGGTCTTTTCACTTAGAGATTAGGGCTTAATTCATGCTGTTTTGATTGTAGGGCAAATTATCAATTGGCATTTGAACTTTGGGGCATTTTAAAGCAAAACATCAACTTTAGGGCATATGATCAAAGACACATCAACTTTAGGGCATATGATCAATTATCCCTAAATTGAGCCGCCCTCTGGCTTGCATTTTGCTTCGTTTGTTTCAAAATGAGTGAAGGAAAAATTGTTCTTTCTATTGCGAATTCACTGTGGGATGTTCATTGCATCATGCGTGCTGCTTTTAGTTTTGCTCCAACTGTTCTGGCAAAATTTGGACAAATGACTTGCTGATGTTTTGTTGTTAACTGTTCTGCCGTTACGAGTCAAAAGTTACTTCAGTAGATTTGCCAAGAAAAGATCTGCTCACTTGCATAACTGCAGCTATTTGTTGGTTCCTTGCATATAATTCTGTGTAGTTATGTTTCAGATGACACGATATTTGCTTTTGTTATACTCTGGCATCTCTTCTGCGCAGCAGTCCCATATCTGATTAGATATTGTTCCATCCATTAAAAATTTGCACGGTATCAAGAATGAAATAGACAGATCTCATAGAGGGAACCAATATAACGGCGAAGAAACAATCACGACAAGAGAGAAATATTAGAAGAAGCTGACCATAAATTTCTTAAGTATAATCTCAAAAAAATACAAAGAACTGTTGCTTTTACATAACCCTCCAAATCCTTTTAAGACCATATGATTCTTTCGGTATCAGTAATCTAGTATAAAACCTAGCCCTAATCCTCTCGATTACATTGTTCAGGGTTGCTTTGATTTTATTACTTAGGTGGGTTAGGTTTTTTAAGCGCACACATCATGGATCTGTATACTGGAGCTGGATTCCTTAATGTCCTTTTGGATTTGGACGTGAGTCGCATACTCAACAATATCTACTTAGACACTTATTCATTAAAGTTAATTGTGTTCCTTCAAGAACATACCTCTATCACATAGATATCACAACAATGTGCGTGTTTAGAATGTGTTTGGTTAACAATGTGCGTGTTTAGAATGTGTTTGGTTAAAGGGACACAGGTGAATGGGTTAAGTTCATTCATGTTTTGGAAGTGTTTAGTTGAAAGTCACGTAGATAGAGCCAACCACCAGTGAGCTCGTTCATATTCGTCGCGATTCGCATGAGCGCGTGTGTCGTTGTAGACGCAAGCGCGTGCGTCCATCCACTGGCCGTGCCGAGCTGCATGTGTATTTGTCGTCCTCGTCACGAGCGCGCGCATCATGGGGTGCACTCGTTCGTGTTCGTGCTCGTAGCCATTCGCCTAAGCGCGTGTGTCATCGTCGACGCGGGCGTGCGCATCTTTTTGTTGATCTGTATTTGTGTATTCAAATTCTTGTCTGTCAATTCAAAAGGTTGTGCAATCCTAAATTTAGCACGTTCTAATTCCAGTTCCTTGTTTTATTTGTAGAAAATTGAACACCGAATTGGCTGGTTATTACTGCTATCCATCGTAATTTATAGGGACATAGCGATTAATTGCTAATAGCTCAAGGAACGGTGAATGTTCATGGATTTCTGATGTTAGTGTAGCCAAAATCGATGCACCACTTTGGTTGCGAATCTTGACAACTGACAAGTTATATATGTAACTGTTGCTAAATGATATATATGCAATATATTGTAATCTACAATCTTCTTCACGTATACGTAAGTTGTCGTGGGGATTTCGTGGCAATATACATTTGTAGTAGGATTTGGGGGAGCGCACGAGGAAGATTCAAGCGGGTTCATCCAAGAGGTTTTTACCCAGGTTCAGGCCCTCCAATAGCGGAGGAAATACCCTACTCCTGCTGATTGTATTGCTAGCCTTGCGTGAGAAAGATTACAAAAGATTGAAGATGAAGCCTAGCCTTAGGTCTCTCGAAAAAGGATCCTCCTTCTGCATGGGGTGTTCTGCCTTATATAGGCTGTACATGTGCCGACTCGGCCAGTCGACCGAGCTACAGTAACCGCATAATTTAATTGGAACATTCATTCAGTGTAACCGTCCGAGTAACGCCAGTCTTCAAGTAGGCGAAACGCATGTCTTGATGGAGTTGTAACGCCTTCCTTGATGACACTCGGCCGTTGCGCCCGTGCAGGCCTTATTTGGGCCTTCATCCGAATGGGCCTATATGGAACTCCCCGAGCCTGTTGGGCCGAATTGTCTCATCCTAACCATGAAAACTTGGATGTCCCCAACCGATCCATTTTTCTTGACCTCCAACCAAACACATCTTTGTTGGACCTTCCGAACCCTCTACGAGAGCTACATTGTTGTGTAGTTTAGTTAATTACGCCACATTTTGTCATAACCATGTACATTATAGGTTTGTATCGCATGTGAGATCCACCTTCTTGTCAGTACCGTGTGGTTGCACTTGCACCTCCCACGTCTTCCACCTTCCAACAAGCCATGCCTTCCCATCAATTTTATATACCTCAATCCATGCTGTTGACATCGATTTTGAGTTTGTGCCACCTGATGTTTGCCAACCTTCTCAAAAAATTAGATTAATTTGGCTTTGGCTCTAATACCACTTGTTATATTTAATCTTCTTATGCATCGCAACCGCCAAATTAGTTCGTCGTTAGCTCTGATACCACTTGTATACTTAATACTACTTATCCAAACATGCTTAAAATCAGGCCTATGCATAAATCGCTTTGCCCTTTATATTTGGAAAATTTTAATAAAATGCCATGTCTAAGTTTGGCATTTGATAAAATGCTCTGTCATGTGTCACTAACATATGGAGTATATAGGAACACTACGACAGCTCAAAGAATTTTTGTTAAATAGCTATATTTATGCAGAATTATCTAGCCTATATACCAATATAATTATGTAGATAATCATCTTTATAAATCTAAAAGTTTGAATTTGGCACACTTTTGCTCACCCCCGGCTCAAATATTTTTGTTAAATAGCTAGGTGTTTATGTAGGATCATCTAGACCTATATACCACATAATTATGTAGATAATCACCTAGCCTATGAATTTGCCACACTTTCACTCAATTTTAGGATTTTGGTATTATCCTCACAAAATTTAAACACCCTGCTCCCACCCGGGGGCAGAGCTTAGTTGGGGCCTGGGTGGGCTCCCTACTTCTAAATAGATACTTTATTATTAAATATTATTAGTTGCTAGATATACACCAATTAAAAGTAAATTGGTAAATGTATATTAGAATTTTGTAGCATAATTTGCTAGATTAGCCTCCTATAGAATCTGGTTCAAGATCCGTCGCTGCTCCCACCACTCGGGCCATGTCAGTATACAGTGTACTTGATCCACTCTAAGTACTTGGCACTTCAAAATTTTAACCAATTTCGTCCCCAAATACGTACACACTGTTCATGTTGCCTCGTTTCTCTTTCTTGAGACATCAAGGAAGTCCATTTTGGTCACATTATATCAAATGCGAACAAATTTTAATCATGATTTGATCAAACGTGATAAGTATTTGAAACGTGGGGTCCTCATTGATTCTTGTAGATCGAAGAGATAAAAATGTAGAACGGGCAACGGAGGATGCGGACAATCTAATCCCAAGTGCATCTGCACCCTCATATTTTAAGAATTCAAAACATACTTACAAGTTCCCAAAAATTCTGAACAAACCCACATATATACATTGTGATAAAGTATGAACCTATAAATTTTGAACAAAAATATGATCATTTATCAGCTGTGTGAAAAACAGAAGTCAGAAAGATCCCCTATTGCAATTGTAAATATACACAGTTTATCTTTTGTAGATCGTACAAATACTCATAGTTAGGTCCAAATATGTAGGTTCACACGCTCATCCCGCAATGTACTCCAAGTGTGATCTTTTGTCCGGTTACAATGTACTTAGGATTGTTTTGTGTGTTTTGGATCCCCTATAAAATTATTTATGGACATAGGATTTCTCCGTACAAAATCGACAAAATAGTTTAGTTTTTTTTTCTGAATGTGGGAACCTTTTACAGGTTGAACCTTTTTTTAATAAAAAGTTGTAAACGCGACATTGGTTTGAATTCTGGAAATAGCAAGTAAGATTCAAGGTAGAGATTCCCAATTAACACAAAAATCTAGAAATTCTCATATAATAATAAAAATCAGAAACTCTCATATTAATCAAGAGAAAAAAAATCTACACCGCTTACTATAGTAGGACTAGATTATAACGGTGTAGGTTATTTTTTGAGAAAACTGCACCACTTACTTTAATAAAACTAGATTATAAAGATGTAAATTAAGAAAAAGACAGAAGACACCTTTTATTTTACTAGGATCAGATTATAATTTTATAGATGAGCAGAAAACGCCATATGGATTACACAAATCTAGCCGCCCAAACTCAGTCGGTTCCGGTAAATACCAGGTGCAGTTCGAGTTCTAAACGCGCCATTGAATTTGGAAGAGTGGGCTCGTGGCAGTTTTTTGGGGGTAAAGTATGGGCCCAGCTTAAGAGCATCTCATGTCTCCATGAGCCGAGATAGGCCAAATTTGGTGCTGTTGGGCCTGATGTCATAACAAATCTAAGCCTTTTATTGACTTTGACTAACTTCTCGTGTTATGCGCAGCGCAGGATCTTCCTTTCCATGCGAATTGGATCGTGGCAGGCACTCAAGATCTTGTGTAGCGCTGCAGGAGGGACGCGGCATCCCTGCTCCCACAGGATACTCCCATCGGTGCTCCCTCCTTATGAACGGCTCAGATCTCTAGGTCCGCCCCAACACTTGTTCTCCTTTTGGCTCTCACGTCTCCTCTCTTCACCGCATGAACCTGAAAAGCCCTTTGCCCTCCTGCTCACAGCTCCAATTTCGTATCTTCCCAAGCAGACCATAACTTGGATCGGCCATTGACACCGTTCGGTTTGCAAGAGTTCACCTAGATATAGATAAGGGGATCGAGTTTCGTTTTATTGTAGTACTAATTTATTCCAATATGGTAGGTGCGCAGTCTTTGGACAAAGTGGAGTACTAGCATAAATAATGGAATTCAGTCTGACCAGTGATTGGTTGGTTCCTCGTAGGAAAATGCAATTCATGGATTGGTTTTTGTGCCTGACAATTGATTGATTGGTTCCACCATCGTAGCGGCGTCTCCGACTATTGAGCTCCTTGCGGCCAGTGGCGAAGCTAGGATTCACCCGATAGGTGGGGCACTAAAATTTTTTCTTCGCAAATAAAACATATAAATACAAGTTCATCAAAATGTATATAGCATCACAAACTCCATATATACTACATATATAAATACAATTTTTGACATAAGCATCAAATTCTACTAATAAGGTCAAATATGAAGTAGTCTCTTATATAAACAAAAGATAACATGATTAAAATATTACAATACTACTCCACTTTGCGCTTTCTCATGGCTATGAAAGTCCCGATTATCTCATCATCACTTACTTTGGAGAAAATATCTCGCTCAATAAAAGTGACCATACAATTATTCAAGAGTTTATCACCCATACTATTTCTCAACTTGGTCTTCACTAGACACATTGCAGAAAATAATCTTTCAACACTTGCTGTCGCCACCGGTAGAATCAATACCAACTTGAGAAGCAAATACACCAAATCATAGAGCACATGCTTTTGTGTCTCAACAAGACTATTTATGTTTTTGAACCTATCATCCCTTCTCATGTCATCAATGAAGTTCTCAAGTTGGATTTCAAGCCTTATCAAATCTATGTTTGATATATCATTGGGATAAAACTTAGCAAGTCTAAGTAGTTTTTGTACATCAAAAGAAGCAAAAGAATTGAAGGGGTTCAATGCCGACATGCAAACAAGCAACTCCATATTAACATCATCAAACCGGCTTTCAAGCTCTTGACTAATTTGATCAATCACGCCAAGATATACTTCTCTTCTAAAATGATCATCATTTGATTGTTTTGGGTAAAACCGTGATGACCTTCCATGTGGCACATACGTATCATCCCATGATGTTGGAACTTGAATGCCATATTCATTGCAAAAAGATGTAACCTTTCCAATAAATACTTCCCACCCATGAGACCTTAAATGTTGCATTCTACTCTTTGCCATACTCACAAGTGACATTGCGTTGATAATATCTTGATCTCTCTTTTGCAAAGATTGAGACAATTCATTTGTGTATCCAAGAATGAGAAGCATCAAATGTGCATTGAAAACAAAATCAAATGACTCAAAGGCTAGAACCATAGCATGCACTTTTGTCCAATCATGCCTTTGTGAGCGATCTTCTCCAATAGTTATGAGTACTTCACGGATTGTGGAATACATACCGATGATATGCAAAATAGTTCTATAATGAGAACCCCACCGAGTGTCACCGGGCCTAGCCAACCCCATCTCTTGATTTAATCCATGCCCACTTTCTATTTCACCCAATTCTAGTGCTTCCAAAACTTTTCAAGCTCTAACATTTCGAAGCATGTCATGACGTTTGCAAGAAGATCCAATAATATTTAGCAAGTAGGAAACTTGATCAAAAAACCACATGCAAGCATCACTATCCTTAGCAACGGCAATAAGAACTAATTGGATTTGATGTGCAAAACAATGAACATAATATGCAGAAGGTGACTCTTTCATGATCAATGTTTTCAAGACATTGATCTCTCCTTTCATGTTACTAACCCCATCATATCCTTGCCCACGGATTTGAGTGACAGTCAACCGGTGTTCAATAAGTAAAGATTTAATTGCTTCCTTGAGTGACAAAGATGTAGTACCAGCTACATGAACTACTCCAAGGAACCGCTCACATATCCTTCCAAGTTTGTCAACATAACGCAAGCAAAGAGCTAGTTGTTCCTTATATGATACATCACTAGACTCATCGGCAAGAATTGCATAGTGGTCATCACCAAATTCTTTCAGTAGGTGTCTCGTAGTTTCTTTGGCACAACTTTGAATAATGTCCTTTTGTATGTCAGCACAAGTCAACTTGCAATTTCTTGGAGCATTTTTCAAAACCACCTTATCAATTTCTTCATTACTTGATGCTAGCCATTTCAAAAGTTCAAGAAAATTCCCTCTATTATTAGATTCCTCACTTTCATCATGTCCACGGCATGGCAATCCTTGATGTAAAAGAAACCTCAAGCATTTAAGTGAATAAGTCAACCTAGTCGTGTACATACGTAAATCCTCTTTTGACACCTTCAAGATAACATTATCAATTGATGTATTGGGCTTTCTTGTGAACAAGTCAAACTTTTCTTGAGCTTTTTTGTGAATGCTTGTTATACTACCCACATGTTTGTCTAGCGCATCATTTCTATTCCAATTTCTCCAACCATCTTTAACAAAGCTATCACCCCCCTTGGTTTTGTCTTTGAACAAGTAACATACCAAACAAAACACAGCATCCTTCTCGATACTATATTCAAGCCAACTACTATATCTATGAAACCAAATAAAACTAAAGTGGCGATCTCTACCTCCAATATTCCTTGTTGAAAAATCATATGCATAAAGTTGGCATGGACCTTTGAGAATATATGCTCTCCGAACTGCATCTTGATCATTGACATGATAGCTTGCAATAGGCATCCTTTTCCCCGGATCATGTGGAAGGAGGTCAATATCATAAACTTTTTCTTGCTCAATTAAAGATGGTTCTTGTTCTTCAATTAGCTCTTCAATCATCTCTGATTCTTGTTCTTGATTTTCATCTTCAACCATGTTGTCAATATCTCCCTGTCCAACTTTATCCATGGCAATGTTCTTTGCCTTAGCCTCATGCTTCCGAAAAAGAGATGCAATAACTCCCTATCCATCAAATTTCCTTTTCATTTTCAATCCAACTCCTAAATTCCCAATTCCCAAATTTCTCAATGCACAAAAAATCTCCCTCTGCGGCTCTGCCAAACCCCACTGCCCTAGGCCCCAGCAGTCCAGCACTCCAGGCTACTGGTCCTGGTCGAGCCGCGCGCTGCAGAAGCTCCCTCTGCCGACCTGCCTCGGAGTCGGAGGTCGGACCGCCGCCGCCCGCCGGACGCCGGTGCACCGAACTGCCGAACAGCCGAAGGCCGAAGCTGCGCCGGACCCGGATGTCGGTGCCTTCCGCCGCAGTGCCGCTGCCGGCCTCCGGGCACCGGCCGCGGGCCGCCTCCTGCTGGTCGTGGTCGAGCCGCCACCGCCGCCCGGCTCCCGCGGTCCCGCCTTGGCGCCTCCCCGGCTGCCGGCCTCCGGGGTCCGGGCTCTGGCCGGCGGCCGCTTGCTGTGGTGCTGCCTGCTGCAGTGCTCCGGTTGCTAAGGCGCCGCCGCGTGATCTGGTCGCCCGCCCGCCGCGCCGCCGCGTGATCCGGTCACTAGGGCGCCGCCGCCGCCGCCTGCGACCTACCGCCTAGGTGCTCGGGAGTGAGAGACGGAGTGAGGCACAGGCAGTGAGCGATGGGGAATTGGGGATTGAGACTTGAGAGCAGAGTGGGCTTTTGAAAAAAAAGTACAAAATGGGCTGGGCTTTGGGTGGTCCATGGACCACCCTCCAGCGTCGCCAATGCTTGCGGCGTCGAGGATGGCATGGCAATTGGGCATCGGACTACGGAGGTGGAGGCCGTCGGGCGGGAAAGGCGAAGCGGCCCAGGAGCTTCGCATGGGACAAATTCGGCGACAAATTTTTCATGGTTCAGGTGAAAACTACGTCCAGTTCTTCGTTTTCTCTCTATTGAATATGGTGATGCCACCACCATGACCAAAGCCAAGGCCCAGAGGACCAAAGGAAGCACGGCATGGGAGCAAGCAAGCCGCGTCCCTGCAGGAGATGTTGCAAAATTTTTGAAATAAAATAAGGATTTGCTAAAGCACAAGTGTTGCCTTGCTTCTTCTCTCTCTTATTAACCCTCTCATTCTTCTTTCACTCTGGTGATAGAGGACCTTGTCGGAGCTGCGAGACAGAGGCGCCGTCGATGCGGAGCGGCGGTGGAGGTGGCGCAGAGACCACGCGACCTCACCGGAGAGGTTGCTCACCGCGGGAGAGGAAAGATACTGGCGTCGAAGAAGAAACCCATGTTCTTCGGGTCTAGTGTGGGAATCCAGTTTCAATTACCTGACCCCCTGTGTACATTCTTGTTAGCTCAGGATCAAGATGATGGTACACGACCAAGATGAATAACATTGTAAGTATCCAAAGACAATTCAAAGTTTGAGTACGATATGCCACATGGCTTATATAGTATCATTTCTTTGCAACATCATTACATAAGAGAAACTAGCAGATTATAAAAGTGAAGCGGCTCCATTCATGCCACAGACAGTTGACGGAGACCATACGAACTACTCTTCGGGATCATCATAGAAGTAATTCTCGTTCGTGCCTTCTTCAATATACTCCTCTAAACACCACCAAAACATAACATGTTGATGAGTACTTCGCCTACTCATCATACCTCCTCATAGGGAAACACCTAACCAATGTACAGAGGCTTCAAAAGAATGTTTTATGACTCTTTTGCATAAAAGCAGTATTAGTTGAAATATTAGGGGTTGATTTGAATGCATCTCTTTGAAGAAAATTAATTTTTTATACAGAGTATTTTCTAACATGTAAGGTCCACGACCAACACATATGAGCAAGGAACTCCACCTTAACTCGTTCATAGGTCCCAACGGCAAAGGAGTAGAGCGAAATAGCAAGGGGAGAAGGATATATTATTTTCATCAAGAATGAGTCATGCACCATCTATGATCGTGGACATGGCTAATCGATTAGTTTAACACTCTGCAGAGGTTGTACATTGTACCCACATGACATGATCATCCCCTTATGCCAAACTGATCGGGCTTGTACGCACACCTATCAGTGTGTCGGTAGGGTGACTGTGACGAGATCTTTTAGCTAGTCTCATCTCGATATGATATGCCCATTAGGTTTCAACACGGAGAAGCATACACCCGTTGACCCTGCGTGGCCCCTTTTGTGCCGAGGTCCTCGTAGCTACGTTCATCCTTCTACGGTACAGCAATGTCGACACCAAGATTTGACTAGCCTACTCAACCAAGCCAGTGCCTATATTGCATGTGGTTGTATTATTTTCACATTTCTCGAACTCATGACTTTGGCCTTATTCAATATGGACAATCAATGACTTCTTCAACTCGTGAAGAATGACTATTTGCTCCTTCAACTCATAATTCAACTGTCGCCCAAACCTTTTAAATGATAAATTTCAATAATAAGTTTCAATATCAAGGATCATTAATTCGAAGATCATTCCTCCTAAGAGGAAATTCAAATTATCCTAAAGAGAATTTAAGCATGGCTAAGTATTTCTCTACTTTATTCAAGAATAAAAACATATTATTCTACTTAGTATTATGTAAAAGGGCAACAACGGATAAAGTTAAATCTGTGTCAATCAACACGCTAACTACTGGAATAAACAACATGCATGTTTGTACATAATAAAATATAGTGACTTTCAGAAATATAGATCAAATATGATCAAGAAAGAGGGGGCATGCATTCGTGGTAGTATTCCTCTTCTTCTCCTGCACCGGAAGCTAGGTCGGTCTCTTCACTCCCTATTGTCGTAACGTAACGAGAGCAAATTAATAAATTTCAACTCCAGATAACAACATTCTAGGACGTAACAAGAGAGAGAGAGGAAAACGACAAAGGTAAGATTTGGGTGAAACGAAACGATGGCGCAAAGGCGTCATCGCGACGAAGATCGGAATAAGGTTTAACGCTAGGGCATCCTTAATACAGGTAACATCCTCTTCTTTTTTAAAATTTCTTTTTGTCAAATCCATAAAAATCGATGATGTTACACCTAGAGAGATGCCCGGGGGTGGTGCCAAGACCGCGGTGGCAGTGGTTGAGATAGAGTGAAGTGGCATGGTAGCGTGCCGGCCACGGGGGTGGGGGGGAGACGATAAGTGGGAGACTGGGAGAGATTAGAGGCAAGTCAACGAGCAAGCGAGGCGGTAGCTGGAGGCAGGGAGGAAGGGTGGAGGAGAAAGAGGGAGGGGTGATGCTTCGTAGAGTGAGTAGGTGGCGGCAGATGGTGATGATGGAGATGTTAAGTTAGGATAATAGATGTATATATATAGAGGTGAATGATTATGGACTGTTGGATGAGATCTAATGCTATAAAGATTGAAATTAACCAATTTCAGGCAACAGTGTAATATAGACCTTCCCAATAAAATAGCCTATAGCAGTGGCTCTAGCCCTCCTGTAGAATAGATTAATAGTTGTGCTAAAAAATCACTCAAAAATATTCAACGAGAATTCTGGCTAGTGTATATGCCGTGCAGCTGAAGGTGATCAAAACCTGCAACCGTGGTCGCAACGGATCTGATTTTCGGGGGGACATCGGCTTTCTGACGGTGGGTCGCATAGGCAACGGTCTGGCGAGAACATTGTCGTGTATTGCCTGCACCGACAGACGACTTCCATGTTGCCTGAGTCGTATATATCAATGAAAGGTTGGTAAAGTAGAGATGCTCGAGACTACGACTTGCGTCTCTTGTTTTGGTCCATGTACTTATTCAACCTGCAAGAGGATACCAACCTACAAATCGTAAACATTTTCCAGTTCTTATGATGAAACTGAATTGTTTTCTTTTGCGAGATTACCGTGCTTCACGTATAAGGATATAATCATATAAGGCCGTGTATACGAAACCCGACACCACGTATCCGTGTCCAACTAAACGGGGGAATAATAAAGATTCAAGACATGCTTTCGGAAATCGATGATCAGTCAGCGGTGCGCCCCGGTATTCGTACATTACATGCTCCCAGAAGAAAAGCAAAGCTCTGCTGCTCCCCAGGCCCCAGTTCCCATGGCCACAAAGAATACCTCTGCATTGGCAATGGCTTTTGCATCTGCCATCTGGTACCCACAATGCAACGGCTCAGGTCAAGAGAAACGCTCTCTCTCTCTCTCTCTCTCTGTCTCTCTCTCACGCGCGGACTGAAGAAAGGAGCTTGTGTACTGTTGCAGCCAGCCTTAAGCCCTCCACCTCCCGCTCTGACACGCTCTCCTAGGCTCTCTGGTCTCTCTTTCTCGCACGGGCAAAGCAGAGCAGAATAAATGAGGGAGAGGAGAGGAGGAGGGGAGCAGTGCAGTGGACTAGTAGTAGCCTAGCAGCTCGGTTTCTTCACTTCTGTGTGAGCCATGGCGACATTGCTCCTGCGCCTGGGTGCCGCCATTGCGCTGCTCGTCGTCGTCGGGGTGGTGCCTTTGGCCGGTCAGTGCTTCACCTTGCCACCTCCTTAATCTTATGTCCTTCAGTTTCTCTTTTGTTTTTCCTCCTAAATTCCATTATTTAGCTAGTGCCAAAATCAACACATTCCACTCGGCGTTCATAAGTCCTCGATCTCGGTAAGTTAGCAAGTTTTCTTGGTTTGCTCGGCATCTATGGATGGGATGTATAAATCTCCGTAAATTTTGGATTCATCAGTGACTGAATGAGAATAAGAATCTCAGGCCATCTTTCCTATAAAAAATCTCATGCCATTTTTCCTATAAAAAAAATCTATAGGTCGAATATGTGTACGAGTGAGTTATAAGTTGGACTAGAGAAGGCGTAGTATCGTAATAGGGTACTACGGGGAGTGGGGGGAGTCCTAGCAGGATACGGGTAGAATTAGAATTGGACTCATGTATCCTGGCTCCTATATAAGGAGGGGGCACCACACAATATAACCAAACCAATACAAAGAGATCAAGGCAAAGGGGAGGAGCGCCCGTAGTCAAGCCCCGTGGACGTAGGCCTCGTGGCCGAACCACGTTAAAAACGTCGGTGTTTCTCGTTGCCTAATTCTGCTGTGTCTCGGTTTAGATTTACGCTTCCGCGTGTGGCTTCGTGATTTTGCAACAGTTTCATTATTGCAGGCGTGTAAAAATGTGGCCATAATAGAGTCTTGTTTAGTTGCTAAGTAAAAGTTAGGGGAAAAGGGGGTATATACTGTTCCATTGTGAACCAATCCAAAGATCGAGAGTCAGACCACCGGTATCCTGTTCTATTTTAAAATATGCTACGACTTTGATCTTTCTCGGTCATGTAGCTATAAGTTTAGTTGTGGCAACAATCGCAGCCTTTGATCAGTACTGAATACTGATTACTAGTGCTTTTTTTCTTCAATTGGTTTGATGACAAGAGATAAAAATTTGTTGAAATATCTGAATTCCTACTAATGTTAAGAGAATTAGTGCGTTGATCACTCCTCACCTCTGTTTGATAGAGTTCTGTTTCATTGCATAGGAAGAAAGCATGATGAGAAAGTTGTGGTTCATGTGTTGTGTTGCATAAATTTAGCAGTTTGTTTACCTCAAAGTTGTATTTACCCTGTTTAATCAAGGAAAAAGTTTAGAGCTTGAGTGATTGTCAAAATTAAGTTCTGCAATGGAAAGGATGGATGTCATGCACAGATCAGTGTGGAGTGTGCATACCTGATAGTTCCAGAGTTCTTCAGCAATTTTCATTCAGTGAAGATTGGATGCATGTAATTTGTTCTAGTGACAGTAAATCTTGATCATTATTGTGTTAGCTTTTCTACTGTACAAGGCGTCTAGTTTTTACATTTATCATTTGAATTTATAACTTAATGTGTATAAATTGCAGAATGGCCAAATTTCTATTTGTTTCAATGAGCAAGGGTGTGTAATTTCTTATCTTGAAATGCATGTCATTACCTTGAGGTGCTATGTTATCTCCTTTTGAAATTTGCTTGTCTTTCTGCAGAAGCATACGATCCTCTTGATCCAAGTGGGAATATCACAGTGAAATGGGATATCATCCAGTGGACTTCAGATGGCTATGTTGTATGTACACGATTACTAGATTGTATCTGAAACTATACCATTAAGACATATATTCTGTATGTGCCCATGCACTGATGAAAATTCGTGATCACTTGACATACGTGAAACTAGCCTATTTGTTCGCAATTTGTTCGCACGTTTGTGTGGTTGCACATTATAATCCATGTCTTCTATATTTAAAAGTAGAGTTGTGTTCTTAATCTAATATCTGTAACTAAAGATTTAGATGTATTCGTTATACAATTCTAATTTTTGTGTCTGGTAAATCGACATCATTAGAATCTAGACCCACTAAATGATCAGTGCAGATCTTTCTCTAATTTCTAGCCTCTCAGAATGAAAGCAGCAGCTCCTTTTAACATTGTTTTATCTATGGTATAGATTATCTTTTTCCATTGCATCTCTATCTTTTTCCATTGCATCTCTCATTTTCTCATCTCCCCCATACACTAGCTCTGTGTCATTATCGCAGTATGTATTTATTTGATGTGCTTGATTCAACATAGATGATGCTTTCTGTCATTCTTTGCATACCATAGATAAGGCCTTTTCAGCTCGCTCTTCTTGCCCAGTAATCTTGTCAATTAACATGCAATTAAATGAAGAATTATTTGTGCAAGATGACAGCTTTGAAAGGTACTCCAATTTCTAATGCTTTAGAGTTCTCTATGACATTAACTCAGAAGCGAACACCATTTTTTGGAAGATAACTCTTTTTTCTAGTTCTACTTTGCATCCTATAAATCCAAATCTAACCAAATGCAAGTTTTTCCCTCTAATTGCATTTTGACGCTAGGCATTGCAGATGCTTTGCTCATCACTTTGCTGAACTTTTTATCTTTTAATCATAACAGGGAAACTTATGACCTCCACATTTTATTTTATTTTTGCTGCTGATGTGCTGCTGTAAAATCTACATTTTGCAGGCTGTTGTTTCCATATACAATTACCAGAAGTACCGTCATATCCAAGCGCCTGGGTGGAATCTCGGGTGGGTTTGGGCAAAGAAGGAGATCATATGGACCACTACCGGTGGGCAGGCCACAGAGCAAGGCGATTGCTCTGAATTTAAAGGCAATATACCGCACTGCTGCAAGAGGGATCCAACACTAGTTGACTTGCTTCCTGGGGCGCCTTACAACATGCAGGTTGCAAATTGTTGCAAGGGAGGAGTGCTTAGCTCATGGGTGCAAGACCCAGTCAATGCGGTAGCAACATTTCAGCTCACTGTTGGCCGATCCGGGAGTAGCAATAAGACAGTGAAAGCACCGAGAAACTTCACTCTAAAGGCCCCAGGTCCAGGGTATACCTGCGGAGTAGCCCAAAATGTAAAACCTCCTACTGAGTTCATTTCGCTTGATGGGAGGAGAACAACTCAGGCCCATGGTAAGTTGTTTTCATGACAGAACAAAATGTCTTGGGCTTATGGCTAGCATATTATCGGGGTCATTGAACAACGAAAACATGTTTTCTTTTTGCAGTGACTTGGACTGTGACATGTACATATTCACAGTTCGTTGCTCGAAGAGCTCCAACTTGTTGTGTTTCACTCTCATCGTTTTACAACGAGACGATAATTAACTGCCCAAAGTGTTCATGTGGCTGCCAGAATAACATAACCAAACCTGGGAGCTGTGTGGAGTAAGTATTATCACTTCGGAAAGTGTCAAAACAACATATACAATTTGCACTTTTTAAAAACTTTTTCTTTATGTATTTACTACTTTGGTAGGGGTAATCCGCCTCATTTGGCTTCTGTGGTGAATGGACCTGGCAAGAGCAGCTTGAGTCCTCTAGTACAATGCACATCCCATATGTGCCCAATAAGAGTGCATTGGCATGTTAAGCTCAATTACAAAGATTACTGGAGGGTCAAAATAACCATTACAAATTGGAATTACCGGATGAACTATTCGCAGTGGAACTTAGTAGTTCAACACCCAAATTTCGACAATGTCACTACTATTTTCAGCTTCAACTACAAAGCTTTGAATCCTTACGGAGTAATAAGTGAGTATCTATTTCATACTCTTAGCATGTTTGACAATTTAAAACATATATATTTGAGCTACTCACTAGTATTTTGCTGCAGATGATACCGCAATGCTGTGGGGTGTCAAGTACTACAATGACCTGCTCATGGTGGCTGGGCCAGATGGTAATGTGCAATCTGAGCTTTTATTCCGGAAGGAACCGTCGACCTTCACTTTCAGGAAAGGTTGGGCCTTTCCAAGGCGCATATATTTCAACGGTGACAATTGCGTCATGCCTCCACCAGATTCGTACCCATGGCTACCCAGCTCTTCCCCTAGATTGAAGAGGACCGTGTTCCTTATTCTGTCCATTCTTGTTTGCGCAACATTGGCGTTCTTGCACAACCATCTAGTTTTAGAAAATAATTGTGGAAAATGCTGACCACATTGGGCGCTGGCTGTTAACATCCTGAGTTTCTTGCAAGTTTAGGTTATCTTGAATCGAAAGCTGATCCAGGTATGATTTAGGTTGTACACTTAAGTTCCTTAAAATCATTCAGCTTTAGGTTGTACATTCCCATGATTTGTATTCTCGATCTGAACATCAAAGACTGATTGAGACAACCCCAACGCAATTTATCTTAGAGAAATTCTTTCCATCTGACTTCTAGATGTTATATGTGTTGGTGGACAAGCATACCAATATTAGGTTGTTAAGTTGATATTTTTCATTCCAAGATCATTTGCTGCATTTCGTGGTCATAATCAAATCCGTGGAAAAGAAGTTGTGGTATAACTTGTCAGAGCAGGCCTAATTGGAGACTCCAAAAACTCATCCAACCAGATTGTGTTGTACATGAAGATCTGTCTTGCAATTGCAAAGGTACACACATGACAGATTTACCTCTTGACTGGGCAATCCAGTCTCCAGAGCACCAAATCCGACCAACCCTTGACAACCAAAATGCCCCTACCTACACTTGTCTGCTCTCCCTTTAAATGAGAAAAGTAAGAAGAAGATGAGAGGAAAAGGATCCTCCTTGATCATGCCACCAGGAGCAGCAGCAGCAAGGACGCTGAGGCCACGGCGGTGGCGACCGCGGCACGCAGCAGGGCGACCGGAGCGGAGTTGGGAAGGTAGGGATAGGAGTCCGGCGGCGGCATCTTGCACTCGTCGCCGTTGAAGTAGATCTTGCGCGGGAACGCCCAGCCCTGGCTGAAGGTGAAGGTGCGGTCGTCCTTGCGCATCAGCACCTCGGACTGCACGTTGCCGAACGGCCCGGCCTCCATGAGCAGGTCGTTGTACATCTTGAGCCCGTAGAACATGCCCGTGTCATCTGCAGAGAGAGAATCCAAACAGGTTCAAGGACCTGTGGTGCAATCTATCTATGATCTATGTGCTCGGTACTTACTGATGTTGCCGTAGGGGAGGAGGGGCTTGTACTGGAAGCTGAAGACCTCGGTGACGTTGTTGAGGTTTGGGTGCTGTGCGACGAGCGTCCACTGGGTGTAGTTCATGCGATAGTTGAAGTTGGTGACGGCGATCTTGGCGCGCCAGTAGTCCTTGTAGTTGAGCTTGACGTGCCAGTGCACCCGGATGGGGCACATGTGCGTCGTGCACTGCAGCAGCGACGCGCCGTCCTTCTTGGGCGTGTTCACCCCCGGCGACAGCGCGCGCTTCGAGTCACCCATGATGCACCCGTCGCTCCTGTGGCTGTTCTTGCCGCCGCCGCCGTGGTGTGCGCCGCAGCCGCACGCGCACTTGGCGCACGGCACGATGGTGCTGTTGTAGAAGGAGGAGAAGGAGACGCAGCAGGTCGGGTACCTGGACGCCAGCTGCTGCGAGTAGGTGCAGGTCACGGTCCAGGTCATGAGCGCCTGCGTCTTGCGGCGGTGGTCGGCGCTCCAGTAGACGGTGGAGGGGACGATGGTGGCGGGGCCGCAGGTGTAGCCGAGGCCTGGGCCCATGAGGGTGAAGTTCTTGGGCAGCTTCACCGTCTTGTTGGTAGTGCCGGCGAGGCCGACGGAGACCTGGAATGCGGAGAGCGCGCCGGCGGGGTCCTGGCCGTAGGCGGAGACGACGCCGCCCCGGCAGCAGTTGGCGATCTGCTGGTTGTAGGGCACGCCGGGGAGGAGGTCGACGATGCTGGGGGTGTGCTTGCAGCAGTGCGGGGTGTTGCCCTTGAACTTGGAGCAGTCGCCCTGCTCCGTCGCCTGCGCCCCCACGATGGACCAGATCACCTCCTTCTTCGCCCACGACCAACCCAGCGTCCAACCCGGCGCCATAATCTGCCGGTACTGCTGGTAGTTGTTCATCGTCACCATCGCCTGCGCGATCACCATCCATTCGTCGTAGGTGAGATGGAATCATTTACAAGGAACTGAAGAAGAACAAAATCACACATCGTAGGATCATGTCAGCGTCCACTCACGACATATCCGTCAGGCGTCCATGAGGCGATATCCCATTTGATGGTAATGTTGCCGGTCGGGTCCAGGGGATCATACGCCACTGCAAACAAACAGCCAAGAAACAATCAAGATTAACTCAGGCAATTCAGAAACTAGCATCAAAGAAGAAATGTAAATTATTAACCTGCAACAGAGCAGATGACTGCGAGGATCAGAGCCACCAGCGTGGGGTTGCGGAGCTCCATCGTTGCAAGAAGAGCTAGCAGCGCACTAGGACACCGTAGGAGAAGAGATCGAGCTGATCAGTGGCCTCCCTCAAGGCCCTCGAGGCAGAAGCAGGCAATTAAAGGCATTGGCCAAGAAGAAGAAGCCATCCGTCCACGGCGAGATGGCATGTCATACCGTCGGTTGGGTTCCGTAACAATAACTCAATTGAATTAATCTGCGGGATGATGGCTCAGCTCCACCTCTCGGCTAATGATGGATAGATACATACGTGCTCTGAATTAATCTCCCATGGTGTTGCGTCGTAGCTCTTGCACACGTTGGCAGGTTGGTAGCTCGACGTTGAAGCAACCGTGGCTGGTGAGAGGGAAAGGGACGCGGGAGATCTCGCTAGTCGACCTCGGCTCTAAAAAGATTGGCCATTGCAACGGTATCTCTGGCTTCTGACAGTGACGGTGGAACACTCGCCATCTTTTAGTTGTGTAAGGTGCGCAGCTGCTGTTTCGCTAGTTGCGATGTTTGATCTGCACCTGTGCAGCACCAGATGCAGATGCAACAGTGCGTATCTTGATTTCAGATTCTTCATTTTCTCCGGAACTAATATGTACATAGAATTCTTGATATTTTGGGAGGCCGGTGCCGGTAGGTGGGTAGGTAAGGATGGACTTCTTGCAAATGTCACTGTTATCCAGAGCAGGTGTGAGGTTTTCTGAAATGAGAGTTGGTATGATCTCGATAGAAAACTACTAGGCATGTTTGTGTACCAGTTTTGCTATTGCACAATATCTGGAATTATCAGTTTTGTGGCCGTTGAATCTTGCATATGTATTTTGTATCGTCTTTGTAATGACCGAGCTATGTAAACATGATGTAAATAAGAAGCTTGATGGTCTACTGTGAATAAAGTGCATTGTATGTAATGTCATCTCTGCAATTAAAATAACTAAAACAACCCTAACTGAAAACATGTAAAAGCTGACCTAAAATCAACTTAAATAAAATTTGTAAAATAAAATGCTCTAAAATCATCTCTAATAATTTGTACAGGTCTCATACACCGAAAAAAAGAAGGCCTCTGAAAATCCGTCGCCTTGCCCGGCCTGTGGGACGTGAGAGCATCCACAGCTGGTTCTGAATACCGATCCGTATAGCTATTATTTGGCTCAAACAGTAAATAACGTGCTCCCAGCAGGTTCCCTAAACCGTTCCCGTCCGTATCTCGTTCCGCAAACAAGCTCGAGCGTTCCCCAAACCTAGCACACATCCGAGGTTCTCCATATCCCAACCGCCGGCCTCGGAGGCCTCCTCCCCGCCATCCTCGTGCGCTCCTCCTCTCTCCGTTCTGCTCCCTCCTTCCACCCGGCGACCACGGAGAGCTCCGTCCCGCCACCGCTGCGTCCATCACCGACCGAATCGAGGCCGCAGCTTCATCTTGTCCGCACGGATCGAAAGCGTGGTCCTCTTCCCCATTCGCCGGATCAAAACCGAAGCCGAGGCCGAGGCCGAGGGCGCCACCATCATCGCCTCCTCCTTAACGTCACCGCCGCCGGCGTCTCCTTTGCGCATCTCGGCGCCGCCCAGTTTTCCTCCCGAGCTCCTGCCCTTGGCGCCGCCGGTGCCTAGGCCCCCATCGCCGCCTCCCTTGGTTGCCTCACCTCGGTCGCCGCCCGGGTTGGATGCGGCCGGCGTCGCAGCCCCGCCGCCGGGCTCCGTCGGCCCTCCTCCCGCCGGTGGCGAGCCACGGTGCGCGGCCGCCGACTTCTCCAGGTAAGCGTTCTTCCCCTTTCTATTCCCTAATCTCCCCCAATTTTTCCTTCTTTTTCCCCCAACTGGTTCTAAGGTTCTTGCCCTAGATTGATTCGGTTGAGAGATTTACTTATTTGCGATTGGATTCGACTGATGCTTCAACAAAATTCATCTATGGTGATTTTTGGTCGATTTTTATGTTGGCACAGAGGATAAATTAGTTAAGTACTTGGATAACTTAGGCTATTGCTTGCGGTTGTTTGATTCCTTGGTATTATTTTGCTATAAACTTTGTGATTAGAGTCTAGCATGCTCAAGTGATACTAAGAACAGATTACCACCTTGATTCTAGCTTCTTTTATTCTCTGCACGTATATTGTTATCAGTTATCACTCCGAAGAACAAGATGCTTCATAAGATACCTATCCTTTTCCTTGATGCCTAAATGCACATGTATTCCTACGATCAGATTGTTTTGCTGATAGAGTGGATATTAAGCTTAGTCTTGGTTTATTAGCATAAGTATGACCCAATTCTGCCCTGTTCAGGAAATTAGAATTTTTGACCCTTCTGCCAAAACTAGGAATACTAGTGATCTCTCATCTATTTGGAAGACAAACTTTGTTCTCGAAGTGAGATGGATTCAGCTATTTGATGCACTGGTTAGCTGGTTGTGTAGATTTCAACACTGATGCTTGCTGATTCTGAGATATATATGCACTGGTTAGCTGGTTGTGTAACTTTTAGCACTGATGCTTGCTGATTCTGAGATATATATGCACTGATTTGTTGCTGATTATGAGATATATATGCACTGATTTGTGTGAATTGATTAGTGCTCATGCTTTAGGCTCCCTCGTGCACTGATGCTAGTTGATTCAGAGATATATATGCACTGGTTGATGGTAATTGTGGATGTTGCCTATTATTGAAGGATATCGGCTCCTGCTAAATTTATAAATGTTTAGCATTTTAAGATGCCTAGGTCTTACTGGATTAACACTTGAAAGCAGACTTTAACTTCTTTTTAAAACAAAATCGGCTGCCTAATGGAGGTTAGTTTAAACAAAATTGACTTAAGGAGTTTAACTTGTTGCCTTGGTTGCCTAATCGTATTCAGATATCTATTTGTTGCCTTGGTTGCCCAATCGTATTCATATATCTATTTGTTGCCTTGGTTGCATAATAATGCTTGTTGCCTTTAAGAATCACTATCTGTTGCCTAATTGGAATTAAATTCCTAAGTCAAATTACTCACTTGAATCCAGAACCAGTTCTCTGGATTCATAAAACTAGCCTCTTAAAACAATTGCATTTCATTAAGAAATGCAACATTTTAATATTGACCAACAATTTCCCTTTTTTTTTCTTTTTGGAGTATTCTCTTATTTGTGTGCAGGCTGAAGAATTTGAAAATGCAGAAAAGTCAAGGAGAAAAGTGAGGATGAAGATTAGCATTAGATAGGACTTTGTCTTTCTCTTTTGTTTTCTTTTTAACATATATGTCTTGTATCATTTAAATCATTTGTAAAGTCTGTTTTCGGACAATTATAATTGTAACAGAGTTATTTGAATATACAATATATAAAGAATTCTAAATGTTTGAGACAATATATATAGAGGTCGAAATATAGCAGTTCGAAAAATAACCGTCGGGAATTATCCGTTCGAAAAATAGCCGTTCAGAATTAGCCGTTCAAAAAAATAGCCATTAAAAATAAGATGGTAGTTATAGGATATCAATAAAATAAGATGGTGGGTTATAGGGAATGAGTTTTGGAGAAGCTGCTGCAGTGTAAAGACATATAGGGAATGAATCTTTTAGGGAAACTCCCCATATGGAGATATAGGGAATGAGTTTTAGGGAACCAGCTGTGGATGCTCTGAGGGTGGGGTGAGGGGGCACCTCCCCCCGAACTTAGCGGCTGGAGCAGCGCGCAAGAGGTGTCAGGCGAAGCGGCGGAGCGCCTAGCCCAGCCCGGAGCGACGTGAGGGCGCACTGAGGTGGGGTGCGGGGGCACCTTGCCTCGGACTTAGCCGCTGGAGCAATGCGTGCCGGCCCTGATTGTGTTCCCCTTCAACTTTCTTACTCCGCTCATCATATGTTCGCAGGGGTCGTGCTCTTCTTGCAAGATTCAGTCTTTCCATTGGGTGGCATTCAAGCGGCTGCTCGACGACGTGGTCGCGCAGGAAGAGGATGAGGTAACATCTCTCCCTTTTCGTTTGCATTCCTGGATTAAAGCATGCCGTCCTGACGTCTCGCCGTTCCAGGTCGCTATGTCTTGTAACAAGCAACCCGCTGCGTCGAAGCGAAAGGGGAAGAAGGCCGCACAGAAAGAGGTCATCTACTCTCACCGGCTCAGGCTCTCCACCACCACCGAGGACACCTTGGCACAACTGCGGGACGCCGGGTGCTTCCCTCCTGAAGGCGAGGAACATGGAACTCGAGGCCCCCCGCTTGAGTCTCAATTCCAGACCCCAAAATTGAACAACTATAGCCTGGTCGAAATCGTGAGATTGTTGTAGTTTTAACTACGGCTTATAGTTACTATATTGTTACTCAGGTTCCTGCCCCTTTGGGATTGGTACTAGCATTTGCACCGCAAGACCGTCTGACTACGTATGCTCTGTTTATGTTCTTCTCCTGTCAAATACACACACACTGCAGACTGACACCGCAGTAAAGTACACGTCTCTTGTATTTTGCAGATTGACCTTCTCGCACACAGATAAATAGAACCTCAATAGCAAAAAAAATTCCATCTATGTATTATGTATTAACACCATGGAGCCTTATACGGTCCTCGAAAGCTGCCAAAACTATATCATAAAAATTCCGAGTTCATGGTAGAGCTTTACTCTCTCCATATTACAACATATAGTTTTAGATATTGAGATGGTTCTTAAGTTTACGCTTTAACCATCAATTTGTATATTAATATGTTTATTTAAATAAAAATAAATATAAATTTTGAAAGCATAGATAGATTTAAGATTATTAATTTAGTGTTGTAGGTGTTTTATGTAATAATGGTCGAACCTTAAAATGTTTGACTAATGCAGATTATAAAATGACAGATAATGTGACATGGAGGGAGTAATTGATGGATAGAAAAGTAAGTTTCTCAGGCGACGGAAACAAAATTAAAATGCTAGTTTGAAAACCGCTGTACATTATCTAGAGTGTTTCATAGATGGATCCGATTAAAATGGCCACAACTTCCTTTCGTAACAAAATCAAAGCAAGAAACCTGCGTTATCTTTGATCGGAATGAGACCCACCCCAAAATCACCAGCTAGAGCGAGGTTCAGCGGCCGATACCTCCTCAACAACAATGGGCGGCGCCGGCGGACCCCAGGGAACCCGACAGGGCAAGCAGCGGGTGCGGGGAGGCGGCGGGGATTCATGTGCACGTCGCGGCGAGCGACTCCGGTGTGGATCGGCGAACAAGTATTCCAGCCTGAGGAGAGCGACCCTGTAGAGCGCACAGATGGCTGTACCAGAGAGCGCGGAGCAGCCGGCGGCAAGGGGCCCCTGACGAATGGAGACGAGGCCGTTGGCGCCTGCGAATCCGATGATCTCGTTCTATGGGTCCTCCTTCCCGCGCGCGAAGGCCATGGCGCATTCGATGTTGGTGCATACGCCGAACCAGGCCGTGCAGCTGCTGCCGAGGCGGGGCGCGTTCATGAGGATGGTCTCGGCGCCCCGGCAAGGCGGTGGCCGTTGGGTTAGTTGCGGAGGCCCTTGAGGAAGTGGAAGACGAAGCCGCCCACGGCGCCCATGAGGAAGCCGGGGTCTACATCGTCGGGGATGCAGTCAGGGAACGGCATCCGCGGGCGGGACGGCCTTGGCGTGTCCATCGGCTCGTCGGTCGGTCTCCGGCGGCAGCGGCAGCGGCAGCGGGCGATGGCGGGGAGGGGATGACGAGTAAAAATCAGGGATCGCAACGGAAGTGTGGTTTGATTGCCTTCGGCCGTAGGTCTCGCGTCTGGGGCCGTTGGTAATAGAGAGAGAGCTAGGGCTGAGAAACTAGTTCTCGTCGGGAAAAAGCAGCTCCTTCAAATTCGCGTACATTCAAACTGGTCGAATTTGATGACTGCATGCATAACCTCTCTATAATGCCGGATATTCATGACGTAGGCCGCATAATTACACATGGACGCCACCGCATTACGGAGATCTGATCGCACGTCTCACGTCCCGCACGTTCTGTGAGCGTCACCCCTCCTTGCTCCTAGCTATTTTATTTTGATATGATTTGATTGAAGCAAAATCAATTTGAACGTGGTATTACGTACGTTAGCGTGTTAAAAATGTCGGAAAATTTGTGTCTATAATATATTAACTGAGTAGTCCTCAGATGTGCGGTTTTTCTTACAATAAGACAAGCTCTATTCATTTAAGTGATGGTTACATCGTCCATCACAAAAAATAAAATAGAAATTGGTGGATAATCCAACCAAACATCTGGTGATAATCATAGCTTCCCTGAGATAATGTTCAAAGGTTACCTTTATGAATTCATCTGACAGAGCTGCACACTCACTACCGGAAAACTGATGTTTGCCGTGTGCACACTAATTTGCCGAGTGTTTTATCTCGGGCACTCGGCAAAGACACCCTAAACCGAGTGCCCCACGGATAACACTCGGCAAACATCTAACACTCGGCAAACAAGCCGTTTGCCGAGAGCCTTCATCTTGACACTCGGTAAAGAACATTTTTGCCGAGTGCCCCGAGGGTAACACTCGGCAAATATAGAGACACGTGCCATTTCTCCGCGCGGTTGACGGAGGGGCGACGGCATGGTTTATTTGCCGAGTGTTTTTCGTCGGGGCACTCGGCAAACAGCTGGCCCCGTTAGCACTGTTCATGTTTACCGAGTGTCGTGGTTAGGGCACTCGGCAAACCTTGTTTTTTTCATGTTTTCTTAGTTTCAATTATAAAATTATTACTTATATAGTGGTCTTGAAACTTTTTGTACAGTGAACATACACCAATACATGTATCATGTCAAACTTTGGCATTTTCCAGGGTCCGGTTGCTATATTTAAGCGATTAAATGCATTTCTATGCATTTAATGGATATAATTCAAATTTCAGCTGCAGGTACATAAAATAATCGTCATAAATGGGTAAAAAAATCTTATTGGTGGTCTTTAATGTATGCTTAGGCCTTATGTAAGGAAAGAAGAGGAGGCCCAGACACCAGGTGGCCGAGACTCGGGCAGCAACATGGTGGTTATTGCCATTTTAATTCTCAAAAATTCAAACGAAACCCAAAAATCACGAAACTTGGCATGGTGTCATGATATGACCCCTGAAAGCTGTGGTAAAAAATTGAAAATGTTTCACAAAAGTTGTCACGTAGACTGCTTACAAACAGGACCATCTCCGAGAAAGAAACTAGGTTTCGAGAGGGAACAGGTCAGGTTTGCATGCGAAGCGACCGCTGCTTCATCGGTTGGACTTGAAAACTTTTCCACAGTCAACATACACCATTACATGTGACATGTCAAAATTTGGCATTTTTCCGGGTACGTTTGCTATATTTAAGCCATTAAGTGTATTTCTAGGCATTTAAAATTTATAAAATATTAAATCAATTCAAAAATTATGGAAACTCATACAAAACAACTTATATGTAGTATATTACATGTAAAAAATGTATTGAGGTATATAAGATAAAAAAGTATTAGGTATACAAGTGTTGCATTTGGGCAAGTCATATGGAAGGTCTTTGCCGAGTGTTACACTCGGCAAACAGGTAGTTTGCCGAGTGTCCACTTTATGACACTCGGCAAACGAGGAGACACGTGGCAAGCTGTGTGTATGTGAGATCAGTTTGCCGAGTGTCCATTTTACGACACTCGGCAAATAAGCTGTTCGCCGAGTGTCCAGTTGCTGACACTCGGCAAAGAAGGCTAGACGTGGCAACTTGTATGTTTGCCGAGTGTTCGTGGTCGGACACTCGGCAAACCCGGGCACTCGGCAAAATATGTTTATTAGGGCCAGATCTAATCCCCGCCCGCGCGCGTCCAGATCTAATCCCCGCCCGCCCGCCGCCGCACCGATTCGGCCCGCCGCCGCCGCCGCTTCGCCCCGCCGCGCCGCCGCCCGTGCCCTCGCCTCCCGTCGCCGCCGCCGCCGCCCCGAGGCCGCCTCCTGCCGCCGCCGCCCCGCAGCCCCCGGCCGCCACCGCCCCGCAGCCCCCGGCCGCCACCGCCCCGTAGCCCCCGGCCGCCGCCCCGCAGCGCACCGCCGCCACCTCGACCACCGCCGCCATCGCCGCCGGCTTCCCCGGAGGCTGTCGCCGCCCCTCGCTGCCCCACTACCGCAGCCCGGCCGGCCCTCGCCGCCCCACTGCCACAGCCGGCCGCCCCTCGCCGCCGCTCTCCTGCACCCCGCCACCACCGGCCGCCTCCCCCTCTGCCCCTCAACGCCGGCCACCGCAAGCTCACCGCCGGCCCCCTCTGCCCCTCAACGCCGGCTTTGATGAATTTGAAGCAGCAGTAGTAAGTTTTGAGTTCATCATATGCATCTTTTAGGTCCTCTGTTACTGAATGGAGTCCCTGAATAGTTCCTCTTTTCTCCATAGACCATATTCACACACACAATAGCACTCACAAGTTTTTTCATGTAGGAATAGGACAGAGTTTGCACTTGGCAGGAAGTTGAAGATCCATTATCATCCAGAGATTGAAAAGACTCACAAGGTATGCAATCGCAGCTCTCATAGAGTTAGAATTGTATGCCATAGAGTAGAATAGCTGGCCCTGTTCATGTGATATTGTCATTTTAGATTATTTATCTAAGGCCCTGTTCGATTCACAATTAATTTAACTAGGTTAGCTAATTTTAATTCGGGTAGAAGTTTAACCTTAATTTTATGTTTGATAGTTAACTCGATTAACTCAAATTACTATTTGGCTAGATTAAGGGGTTAACAATACAAAAATCGAATTTAGGAATACTGATTGTATTGGGTTAAGTTAACCCCATTATATGTTGGTCAGTTGTTGCATTTTCTTGTTTATTTAGCCAATCATTCACATTAGATGTTTGATTAGCATTTCCTGCTTTAGTATTGTAATGTTAATAATTTCTCAACTTACTACGTCAGTTAAGCAGTTGTAAATCTGTGTCCTCACCGTTATTGCTTGTGGTATTTTTCTAATTCATTTTCATTCCTTTGCTTGTGGTCTTGTAAATGTTACTATTTTGATATAAGTGTAGAGAATAATTTGATGAAATGATTTGAATTGCATCGCAAATTAGACCTCTAGTTAATAACGTATTATATAGGCTAGCAGGTTACAGAGCTGAAGTCCTCCTACAGATTGACAGGAAAAAGGCTAGTATTGTTTCGGTTTAAGCCATCTACCTCTCAGACCTACCATATGATTAGGCTACAAATCTTTAATCAAATAAAGTCACGTAACCTAGGCGTCTCCCGTTCGAAGGAGTTATGGTTATAAATATGCAAGTCTTTGCATATCTATAACCGTAACTGCTTCGAATTGTCCACGTTTTTTTGGACAGCCCGAGGATGTGTAGACAGGGTTTGTTTCCATGCTCTACTCCGATCCGAGACAGAGTTTCGGTAGCGTCTCCCCTTTGTTCTCCGGATACACATTCTCTTGGTTTGTTGCCGAGACGTGTATTTGGAGAACAGCGGGGAGGTGCTGCCGAAATTCTGTCTCGGATCGGAGTAGAGCATGGAAACGGCCCAATCTACACATCCTCGAGTGGGATTAGGACCTATCTTTACCTAGTAGATAGCTGATGCATGTCTATTCCCAAAATATCAGAGGATGGATGACCGTGAGTGGATGTACACGGGCCGCTCTAGTCAGGGTTCTTTGACCGATGAATGGATTCAGAAGACCGACGCATTCTTGGAAGTAGCATTTGCAAGGGCTAAGGGACCTCGTGGCACTTGGTGTCCCTGCAGTATTTGCGGAAACTCGCGTCGACAAACAAAGGAGGTCATGGGCCAACACCTTTGCAAGAATGGGTTTATGCCAGAGTATACCCGGTGGATCTACCATGGTGAGTCCGAACGTGCCAGAGAGGAGGTGGTGCGACAACGCACGGACGACTATGATGCCGGAATCGGAGACATGCTAGATGACTTTGATGAAGCACATGTGCGACCTATGGAGGAAGTGCCGGAGCCAACCGCAAAGGCCTTTTATGATATGTTGTCTGCGGCACAGCGACCCCTTCACGGGCATACCCAGGTTTCTCAACTGGATGCCATCGCACGCCTCATGGCTGTCAAGTCCCAGTTTAGCTGGAGCCGAGAATCCTTCGATGTAATGCTGACAGTTATTGGTAGCCTTCTCCCGGAAGGTCACATTCTGCCAAAGAGCATGTACGAGTCGAAGAAAGTCCTCCGTGCACTTAAGATGCCATATGAGCAGATACATGCTTGTCCAAAGGGATGTATCTTATTTAGGAAAGAACACGCGGAGGCAAAGTACTGTGTGAAGTGCGATTCCTCTAGGTATCTTGAGGTATATTCTGGTGATGGTCAGAAGAGGCAGCTGACAATCCCCGTGAAGATCCTTCGGTATCTTCCATTCATACCGAGAATCCAACGGCTTTATATGACCGTGGAATCTGCCAAACAGATGACATGGCACAAAGACGGGCGTCGATACAATCCTGACAAGCTGGTACATCCATCCGATGGTGAAGCATGGAAGAGGTTCGATATGATTCATCGTGAAAAAGCTCTAGAGGCTCGGAATGTACGAATTGCGATAGCAACTGATGGGTTCAATCCATATGGTATGACGACTGCCTCGTACAGCTGTTGGCCCATGTTTGTTATTCCCCTCAATCTCCCCCCCGGCGTCATCTTCCAACGACAGAACATATTCCTGTCGCTGATAATTCCAGGGCCTGAATACCCGGGGAAGAATATGAGTGTGTACATGGAGCCGCTGATGGATGATTTGGTCCATGCTTGGGAGGACGGGGTCTGGACATACGACCGAGCTACGAAGACAAACTTCAAAATGCATGTTTGGTACCAGTACTCCCTACATGACCTACCGGCGTATGGGATATTCTGTGGCTGGTGTGTGCATGGTAAATTCCCATGCCCAGTATGCAGGGCGGCTCTGATGTTCATTTGGTTGACGAAGGGTGGCAAGTATTCTTCCTTCGACAAACATCGACAATTCCTCCCTCTTGACCATCCATTCAGACGAGACATGCAGAACTTTACGAAAGATGTAGTTGTCGAAGGCCCTGCACCCCAAATGATGATTGGTGCCGCGGTTCGTGCTCAGTTAGACACTCTCGAGGTCAATGCGGAAGGAGATGGTTTTCTGGGATATGGTGAGCAACATGCCTGGACTCACAAGTCGTGCTTGTGGAACCTCCCCTATTTTGATGACCTTCTTCTTCCACATAACATTGACGTAATGCACACTGAAAAGAATGTCGCCGAGGCAATTTTTGGTACAATCATGGACATTCCTGAGAAGACAAAGGATAACGTTAAGGCTAGAGTGGATCAAGCGAGATTATGCAATAGACCAAAGCTAGACATGGTGCCTCACGGAAGCGGGAAGTCATGGAGAAAGCCTAAGGCCGATTTCGTTCTGACGAGGGCCCAAAGGAGGGAAGTACTACAATGGTTCCAAACCTTAATGTTCCCTGATGGGTATGCAGCGAATCTGAAGAGGGGAGTGAACTTAGCTACTTTGCGAATCAACGGGCTCAAGAGTCATGACTACCACATATGGCTTGAGCGGTTACTGCCGGTGATGATACGAGGCTATGTCCCTGAGCATGTTTGGATAGTGCTGGCGGAGTTGAGCAATTTCTTCCGCCACCTTTGTGCTAAAGAGTTATCTCGTACCGTGGTTGCAGACATGGAAACAATGGCGCCTGTGTTGCTTTGTAAGTTGGAGAAGATCTTTCCACCCGGCTTCTTTAATCCGATGCAGCATTTGATTTTGCACCTCCCGTATGAGGCACGAATGGGGGGGCCTGTGCAGGGCCGTTGGTGTTATTCAATTGAGAGATTTCAAAAGGTTCTTCGAAGTAAATGTAAAAATAAATGCAAAATTGAAGCATCCATAGCAGAGGCATACATCCTGGAAGAGGTGTCAAACTTCACAACAAAATACTATGCTGACAATCTTCCGAGCGTGCATAATCCACCCACTCGTTACAATGCTGGCAACCCCGAAGATGAATCAAACCTTAGCATCTTTAGAGGGCAACTAGGAAGTGCAAGTGGTACGACTAACAAGACCTTGAAACATGAAGAGTGGCGCGTTATTATGCTATATGTCTTGACCAACCTAACCGAAGTGGAGCCGTACATGCTGTAAGTTCTCAAAAATTTATTTCTAATACATGTCACAATTTTGTGTCCAACTCCCTTGTTTCTCATTGCTACAGGGAGTTTCACGAGCAATTCTGGCGTGAATCAAGGGAACCTACCCTCCACGAAGCTGCGACCCTTCTTAGAGAAGGTGTGGGTAATGGCTTGCCCGATTTTATTTCTTGGTTCAAACAAAAGGTAGTGTCCAATACATGCTCGTACTTAGTTTGACATTATAAGTTGCTCTATGCGACTAACCTAACAAACTACCACAATCCGGACTTGTAGGGAAAAACCGATCAGTCTATGAGTGCTGAATTGAGACAAGTTGCTGATGGCTGTGCCTATAGGGTCAGGTCATTTACGGCTTATGACGTGAATGGATATCGCTTTCATACAACAAGCCACGAGCAGAGTCGGCCCAATCGAAGAACAACAAATACCGGAGTTTTTACGGCAGGCTTAGATGGGGTTGAGTACTACGGAAGAATTGAAGAAATTTACGAACTCAATTTTGATGGTTGCAAACCTCTTAATCCTGTCATATTCAAATGCCATTGGTTTGATCCTGAAGTAGCGAGACGGACCCCTAATCTTGGGCTAGTCGAAATTCGACAATCGTCCGTCTTACCCGGAGACGATGTCTATATTGTGGCTCAACAGGCCACGCAAGTTTATTACCTCTCTTACCCGTGCCAAACCGTCGACCGTCTTAAGGGTTGGGATGTTGTGTACAAGGTACCACCACACGGTAAACTACCTGTCCCAAACAATGAAGATTACAACATAGACCCCAACACATATGATGGAGAGTTCTTTCAAGAAGATGGGCTCATAGGGAATTTCGAGATAGACTTAACCGAGGCTCAGGGCATGGAAGTAGACAATGAAATTGGTGCAGATGAGGACGCCGGAGACGAGGTTCACAATGTGAATGACTTAGAATTACTTCAGCGGTTACACCTAAGCTTTGATGGTGATGACGACGTTCCTCCTTCCGAGCACCAGGATGATTATCTCGACATGCGTGACAGTGATGATGAGACTTATGATCCAGCTAATCCCGATGATGATGATTATTTCTAATACATGTATGATCCGTACTAATTGATTTCTTATTTGTCATACCATGTTATTTTCTAAGTATGTTTCGTTTATTGTCGCTGATATTTAGCTGTATTATCAGTATGTTTCATTTATTGTCGCTGATATTTAGCTGTATTATCTGTGCAGTTGATTGAACAATGGTGGGCGGTATGAGGAAGACGTTAGCGTCGCTTTACTCGAAGGCGAAGGGGAGAGAGTCCGATGCAGCTGAAGGGTCCAGGAAGAGAGCTCGGGGTAGACCCAGGGGTGGAGGCAGGGGTCGAGGGAAGGGTGGAGGCGGGAGGAGGCCAGAGTCGCCTGTACCTTCGGCGCCGTCTGGGTCTGACTCTCTACCTTCCGCTCACTCTGCCTCTGAGGAGGAGGTAGGGGTGGAGGAGGAGGTACAGGTGGAGGAGGAGGCAGGGGTGGAGGAGGGGGCAGGGGTGGAGGAGGAGGAGGCAGGGGTGGAGCAGGAGGCAGGGGGTACCTCTTCCTCTACTTCTTCTCGTGTGTGGTTGCGAGGTCCCTCGAGCCTCCCGAGGCGACCGATACCTTCAGAAAGACGCCCGCTTATTCGACCCGATGGAGAGAGGTAATTAACTCTAGATGTTGTCACTATTTTTTCCTTTGGTATGTTCAAAATTACAATAGAAACTAATAATTTATCTTAATCACTTGGGCAGGGGTTGGCAGAAGGTTGGTGCGGGTGATCACGCACGCCATGTGAACGGCGTCCTTGGACTTTTGATCAAGGAGAAGTTCCCTGGCATGGTGCAGTTTAACGGAGTTCTCGAGCCGGCGTACACATGGGCCCACTACTCCGCCGCGCCGGACGCCCGTGATCGGGATGGAAGGGAGTTCGCCAACAGAGCTGAGCGGGTGAAGGCCGAGTTGTGGGTAAGTCTTTTTCGCACTACATTACTCAATACATCGCACTGCTTCAACATTCTTGAAATAATGACTGGATACATCGTGTCTATATGCAGGATTTTTTCAGATGCGAGCCGGGATATGAGGCTAAGGCCGATGCTGTGGCTGACAAAGCCGCCAAGAAACTAGTCAAGGACATGTACTACGAGGCGCGCGTGCAGGCCGTGATCCAATTCCACGCGGAACACCTTGGAGAGAGGGTCACTAAAAGAGACGCTAGGACCATGAAGCTGACCCGGGATCAATACATACGGGTAAATGTAGTACATTAATACTTATTATTTCTGAAATTACTTATGCTTAATTTTATCTTCTTATATATCATGTACTTGATGCCGTAGGTGCCTCCGAGGTGGTGCGCCCTCGATCTGCAGTGCTGGGCGCAGATCGTGGACAAGTGGTGCGACCCCGCGTGGGAGGAGAATCACAACGCTTGTCGGGAACGGCGTTTGTTGATGAGAGGTGCACCACACCATCAAGGCAACCTCAACCTCGCTGGATACGCGGCTAGATGGGTACGCAAACGCATTTCTTTATTTTAATGCTTAATTCTGTTTAATTTCTTCGCGGACGGTCCCTTAAAGAATCATATTGCTTTTCTTTGGCAGTCGGCGGCAAACGAAGGTCAGCCTTGCTCCCAGTTCAAGGCTTACGCTTTGGCCCACAAGTCGAAGGCGATGCACGGCGTCAATTATAATCCGGAAGACCCGCCCTCGGCGTACAGCAACGAGTCCGTCCACAGTCGCCTCGATGGATACACATCGATGGCAAAGGCGGTCCACGGCCCAGAGTACGATCCGAGCGCACATGACCTTGATGGGGAGGTGGTTATGAGGGCGGGAGGAGGCAAGAAGCATGGCCGGTTCTGGATTGGCGACGGCACAATCGATACGGCCTGCACTCCCTCTCTCTCTCAGCTTCGAGCCCAGAGCACGACCTCCAGCCCGGCAATACGCCCTCGCCCAGAGCATACACGGTTCCAGATGAACGAACTCCAGGTTATTTCTATTTCATTCGTCATCCATGGTTTTTACATACTTTTGCATTGCATTGTAACATTCGGATGAAATACTGTAGGCCCAGCTGGAACAGGAAAGGAGGCGACGGGAGGAACTAGAGGCGTCCATCGAGCAGAGGATCGAGCAGAGGCTGGCGGCAGAGCGCACGCAAATGTATGAAATGATGAGGGGTGTCTATGCTGCAATCGGACAAGCTCCGCCAGCGATGCCAGCCCCTCCTCCTCAACCTGCTCCAAATACTCCGGTAACTTTATAACTTTCTAATCACTCATTCTAGTTTCTGAAATACCAAACTGATCTATATTCTCTCTTTTCTGCAGAATCAGTCAGCGGCATCGAATGAGCCCGGAGTTGGATATTCGCAGCACCAATGGGAGCCGTGGTCACATTGACTCCGGTTAGTGTTTGCTTCTGACTCGCTACCTTCTGTGAACTCTGTATGTTCGTGCTTCTGAATTTTCTGTTTACTTTCATATGCATACTTCTTACTTTTAACTACATGTTTCTGCTTCTTGATTGATGCAGATTAAGGTGCTAATCAAGTCTGGAGTATTCGGCCGTCTGAAGGTGCTTTGGTGTTATGACATTTGTGACATTTGTGCTTTGGAGTATTTCGCTTGATTGACTATGTCTTTGTTGTTTTCGTACCTTGTGATATTCTGTTGATCAAACTGATATGTGATTATGTGATGTATTGTTTATGTGATGTATGTTTATGTGACGTATGTGATGTATGTGATGTGTATGTGATATGGGGTGCTGGGGATATGGGGATATGGGAATATATAAATTGTTTTGAATTGCAGGGATTTCTGGAAATGAAAACAAAAAAAAATTAATGCACATTTTGCCGAGTGTTACACTCGGCAAACCAAGCTTTGCCGAGTGTAACACTCGGCAAAGGTGACACGTGGCGCAAGCCTGTGCAAACTGACATTTTTTGTTGCCATTTGGTACGATGTTTGCCGAGTGTCACTACCACGGCACTCGGCAAATAGCATGGGGTTTGCCGAGTGTCCCTCCGCGGCACTCGGCAAACAGTAGGGATGTTTGCCGAGTGTCCCTCCACGGCACTCGGCAAACAGTAGGGTTGTTTGCCGAGTGTCCCTCCACGACACTCGGCAAACAGTAGGGGTGTTTGCCGAGTGTCCCTCCACGGCACTCGGCAAAGAGTAGAAGTCTTTGCCGAGTGTCCTCACAATGCACTCGGCAAAGAGTAGAAGTGTTTGCCGAGTGTCCTCACAATGCACTCGGCAAAGAGGCCGTTAGGGCGCTCCTTCCGTTTAGTTACTTTTTTTTGCCGAGTGTCGGATTTGACTCTCGACAAACTTGTTTGCCGAGTGCCCGATAGAAAACTCTCGGCAAACAGGGCTTTGCCGGCAGGGCGTACGCCGAGCGGTGTTTGCCGAGTGTTACACTCGGCAAACAGTTTGCCGAGAGCATTTCGTGCTTCGCCGTGTGCCCTGGGCACACGGCAAAGGTCGAAAATCCGGTAGTGACTCCTTGTATATATATATATATCGCAGCCGAGGGGTCATTTATCACCTCCATCCGGTCTCAGTTAACCACCATCTGATTGCATCCGATCTACATCATCAGCAACAAATCATATTGTATTACCCCTCTTTATTAAGACACTTATTACCTTTAGAAGATTTGTGTTACTCTAAATCATACTAATAAATGACATCGGAAAGAGCCAGAAGAAAGGGTACGCAAGGAATTTTTTTTGTATTGTTATGATCTGGATTCACCGTGATCGACGGTGTAGATCTTTCCTTTTTTTTTCTTCTATTAATGTGGTGGCTTCTTTTAATTCGTATTAGTTCACTATAATAGCTACATGTATAGTAGGCTTTTATATTTATTCTATTTAAAATTGCATGATTAACATGCACCGTTATAACTTGCTCTAACGTGCACCGTTATGATCTCAATTAATATGGTGGCTTTTTTAATTCCTATCGACACATCATAAGTCTGCAATATTATAATTTACCCGCACCGAAATAAAATGATATAGATTATTATCTTTTTCTCGTGAGTTAATGTATAATAAATTTATAATATTCCTTTTCTTTTTAGGATTGTATTATGATATTTTCTTGGCCTGAAAGTGAAGAAGGTGCGTTAAATCTCACCTCTTGATTAATTGTATACGTGGACAATGAACTAAGGTTCCTTTTCATTGTCCATTAATATAAAATTTTCTAATACAGAAAATAAAAATGCTAATTTTATTTACACCCATTGGATATTCAATAGGATTTGATTTACCCTGTACTTGTACTGTGCATGCTTATATTAACAATAGAGTATTGCTAATTTAAAAACGACCAGGGACAGTCGATTTGGACACCCCGTCCTCACGGTTGGAACGAACCTCACCATTCCCCTTTTAGAATTACACGCTAATACTCTCTTCCTCCTCTTTCTATTGTCATCAATTATCAGGTAGTAGTGTGTTCATTATCATATTACTAATGAATAGTTATCAGGTAATAAGTGATCTAGTATTAGATCATTGTCACACTGTTATGAGGGAGTGGTGAAAGTGTTATCAAGTAGTAGTTGATATTATCAGACCATTGGTACACTGTCAGTAAGGTAGGGGCGAGAGCAAGATTTAACAACCTGATAACACAATGGTTAAAATGTGATGGCTCCCACTAACGACATGATAACTAGTATGTTAATATGTAGTAACTAACGGGGCTGAAAAAAGTTATCAGAACATATCGATATATGATCTAGTTTTGTAGATCTCATTGCAATGAATACAATGGTGAAATGGATTCTGGATCGGGTAATAGTTCGAGAGTTAAAATATTTTGAATTTTCGAAGCTGATGGAATCTTTCATGATGTCATTTGTTTCAAACTAGCCTGCATGCATACATAGCTCTCCTATGTAAGAATGAGTTTTGCACTCTAATCTGTACCAAGAGCGTGGCATCTGACGCACATGGACGAGCCGCACTGTAAGACTAGTATAGGCACATATGCTCGTAAGATTTTTCGATCGATTAATCATTGTAGCTTTTTAGATTACCCATGATCGAAGAAAATAATATAAAGACATCAAATTTTTATACTACTATAAAAACACTAGTAGTTTGGTAGATCCAGAGCATGCTAGGCAGACTACATGTTTCTATGCTACGCTGATTATATGTTTCTAAGTAGAGAGCTAAATTTTTTAACATTAGACCTTACTCTTAAATCACGCTTTGCGCTCAATTCTTTTAGTTAGTGAAATCCATCCTGTTAATTGCGAGCGTAGGATCAAAAGGTGTGCCACATGTTTCTCTCAAAGCGAAAAAGGAAAAATGAAAGAGGAGGAAAAACAGTGTGGCTCGAGGCGGAACCTCCCGTCTGTGATTTTCATTTTCTACCGGGAATGGTGAGAGACCATTCACTAACGAAGTCTTATTTTAACACCTCGTTTGTCCCCGATGAATTCGATTCATTCAATTTTGCAACTTCTAGTTTAATAGAATTTAAATTTTATTTTAGAAGATTTTATTTACAATTTTTATGTTTGGGCGTCACGTGTAAATGGAAGTTCGGTATTTCGAATTGCAGCCTCATGATCACACTAGTAATTTTTTTCGAAATCAACTAAAATTTGATAAACATTGCTTACACGCAGAGGAGATACTTTGTGCATATTGACGGATGAAAGCGTGCAGCTGGCTTCCATGAACTTAGAGAGGTGGGTTTTATAAAACTTCGGTATTTCAAACTTTAACCTCGCGTTTAGACTACAAAATTTTCACCAAATCATCTAAACTTTCTTAGGAGGACTTGGTGCATAGAGGAGCAAGTTTGTGTATACTGACGACACGAGGCGATTAGGTGGGCCCTATAGGCTTGTAGAGTTAATTTTCATAAAACTCAAGTATTTATAATTTTAACCTCACACTTACACTATAAATATTTTATAAAATCAACTAAAACTTGTTAAAGATGACTCAATATTTGAAGGTGCAACTTTTACATTTGGCGAGTCCAGGCATGCAGGTAGGCCCACAAGCTTGTGGGACCCATATATTTCATTTGATTTTTTACTCACAGTAAAGAGTTGTGTTTAGTTATGTTCTCGGTACTGAAATCGGGGTTGGAATTTATGACTCCAATTTTTGTGATAACCAAACACTGTATTTCGAAAATTTGATTACAAATTTTAAATTCTATGCTCAATTTGTGGGAAGCAGACAAATAAATATAAAGGACGCACGCCATACGCATACTCACTCGCACAGTCAAACTGTCACGCGATACGCTATGAATTTTGTGGAGCCTCGGATCAGTAGAACCATGTATATAACCCCAGCTTCCCAAGACTGTTTAAGTGGGCACTCATCTCGTGCATAGATCATAGGATGAATGGTTCCACACTTCCACCATTACAGAAGCAAAATTAATTCACAAATTCCGTTCGCAGGAGCCAAACTTTCTTTGTAAGAACACGCCCATCAATCTTTGAAACTAACTAAGGTCTAAACAAAAAATCGGGAAAAAAAAAGAAAACATCAACAACCGAAACTCTTATGAATAAATGATCTATGAACAAACCAACGAACCAATGCATGATCACGAATTCGCGATGCCAATTCATGTATAGGTCCCCGTATCGGGGACGGCGACCTCGAGACCCACAACGGCCGGCGCCGGCGGCTCCATCCGTGGGAAGGCAGTGGGTGCGGGGGGGCTTCCAACATCCCGACGGGGCCGCGGGAGGTTCTGCTGCGGCGCCAGGGCGCGGTTGAGAAAGTCGAAGGTGCCTTCGGTGAAAGCGAGGAAGGCGGCGCCGATGGCCGCACTACGGCCGACGGAGACGAGCCCCTTGCGCATGGCCATGAATCCTCCAGCACCGGCGCCAGCGACGATGCGATTCAAGGGGTCCTCCTTCTCGCGCGTGAGGACCAACGCGCACTCGACAGCGGAGAAGACGCTGCCCCAGGCGGCCCAGACCCCGCCGAGGCGGGGCACGTTCATGCGGACGGCCTCGGCGCCGCCGGCGAGGCGGTGGCCGTTGGGCGAGTCGCGGAGCCCCTTGACGAAGTGGAAGGCGGAGCCGACCGCGACGCCCGCCACGAAGCAGTAGCCCACGTCGTCGACGATGCAGCCCGGGAGCGGCTTTCGCGACGAATCCGTCGTGTCCATCAGCTCCTCGGTCTGTCTACGGCGGCGGCGGCGGAGGGGTTGCTTGGATAACGCTGAGGAGGCTGGGAAGGCGGCGGAGCGGGAGCGCAGCGAGCGTAGGAGCGGAGTACGGAGTATTCTATATCGCTACCTAGGTCCACCAGAAAGGGACTCAGGATAGTGGTGCCTACTGCCATTGCATGCATGGACCGACGGTGGGTTCCAACTCAATTAACGTGAGATTGTTCCGGTAAGAGTTCAAAGTACACGAGAATCAAGCACTGTAATTAGTGGAAACGGTTATATCGATCCCCTGCACACCAGGGATTAAACCCTAGCTGGTTTAATTTTTCTTATCTCTAAAGCAGAACGTTCTTTTCATTATTAAGGGCATAGAGACATCTGTAGAACTTCATCAATCTACAAACTTAAATCCAGCCTTTAGTAGATGTTATGTGGATGCGCGCATGTGGTTATGTGCATGTGTGCAAATGGAGTAGATAGTTCTGATCGTCCGTTTGACCCAAATGCATTCGGAGCAGATTCAGAGTGATTCTGTTGGGTGGCCATTGGATTCGAGGTTAGAGTCGAATAGCTTTTCTAGGATATAGAATCGGATTCGGATTCAGAGCTATTCGAGATTTTTCTCGAACTCAAAGATCTTATCTTGGTTCAAAACGTGAGCTAAGGCCTGCAGTATGTAGTACCGACAAGAAAAAGAAAAGAAGAAAAATAAACCCTGGAGGTTTCAACCTAGGGGAAAAACTAAGGAAAGGAAAAAATTTAATTAAAGAAAACACTGTGATTTTTAATAAATTTCAACAGAATATCAAGCAAACTTTAGAAAATCCAATAAATGCAGTGATATAAGTTTGAGCATGTCAAGCCCAAATAAAATACTTTCAACTCTATATTAAAGTTTAAGTTAATCATATTAAATCCTTTTATTTAGGAAAATTTCAAATAAGTTTTGGTTAACTAAAATCCTGAATTTTTTGTAAAGCAATTGCCGGCGATACGGAGAATGGGGTTCCCTAGACCGCTGGTAGAGGCCCAACTTGACGCCACGTCGTCAAGGGCGTGAGAGTCAAGAGGAGGTGCCCGGGGGAACACCCCGAGCACTGTGTCCCCTTGGCCATTAAGGGGAACCCCGAGTCGTCCCCTAAGCATGCTCCCCGAGCACCCAAGGCGACTTGGGGCCCACTCGGGACGGCGACTGCCTCCCACGAGCGATGGAATGTCCTAAGTCGCGTGCTCGGGGGTCCCCGAGCATGCGGGAATCCCGAGCACCCCTCGTAGGTCTTTCTCTAGCATATGTGGCCCGACGGGCACATTTAACGCCTATCTGTGCGGGCCCACCTACTCCAAGTCCTTGCGGACAAGATGGCGACGTCCTGGTCGAATTCCGTCCTCCCATATGATGGACTCCGTCAGCTGTCGGTCCTGTCAGGGGATGGAGCGGTCTGACACCTTTTTGACTTTAGGACACGCCACCACGAGCCCAGGCGCATGTCTCCTGTCCCTAGTCAGTAGGGCCGGGGTAGTTGCAGCATGGTCCGTGGCAGAGAGCGTCCGGGAAGTCTTCACCTTCTGACCCAACCACGTCATGATGACCCAGATTCTAACTGCAACGTGACAGGCACTATTCCACTACAGCAATCCTCAACCGCCGCCCTGGGTCGCCCACGCCCTATCCGTCAACAACGGTGCTATTACAGTGTATTTGCCTTTCGGCCGTTGTGGTGACCCCCGGGTATATAAGGGGAGAACCAAGGACATGAAAGGGTGAGGAAAAAAAAGAAAAAGAGAGACCTAAGTGATAGAAAAGAGAGGAAGAACACATGTGTTTCCAGGCTGATTGTAATCATCAAAATACTCATATATACACAAAAAGCAGGACGTAGGGTTTTACACCAAGAAGGTGGCCCGAATCTGGGTAAATCACGGTCTTGTTTCTAGCTTCCTGCCATGCAAGATCCATCGTAGCTCCTATTCCCTCCGCTTCCCCGGTCGAATCCCAAAGGGGGTCCTTCCGGACCACCGACGCCGGCGTTTGTTCGCCGACAGCAATGTTCCCGTGTTAATTTTTTAATTTTTTTCAACTACTAATATAGTTTTGTTTTTGAAGTCTTGTAAGTTGCTAGTCCTTAAATATGTGATATATACGATGTCTATTTTGACGTAATATGTATCCTAAATGTTCTTTTGCCGAGACTGTTCGTATTGCACTCACTCTAAATTTGCTCTTTGTTCCTACTGACACAATCTGCACTCATATTCGCATCTGGTATTGTCAATGTCTGATTTGACTCTAAGAAAAAACATAGTTTTTAAGATACAAAATGAGCGATATATATCCATATCCGCTCGGATTGTGCCCTCACGTGGCATCATGTTTGTGTGCAGCAATGACGATGATGATGACGATGAAGTCAGAACCAATTACGAGCCTCCACGTATTTGATGCTTGGACCTGGAAGCAATGGCCTAGTGAGTAGGGTATACGAGCCATTGGAAAGAAGGGCCATGGTGGTGTTAGGAGGGCGTCTCAACTCCCACAGTCTACCCTTGTCCAGTGACGAACGTCATCATGAACATAAGATTCGACGGCCCACAAAATTGACAACAGGTGCTACTCCAGGAAAGTAGATAGCGATGCATTCCGACAATAGGGTAGCAGGACAGAGAGATACAAAGTGTTGGGCGAGGACCAACAAGCCGATCATATCACAACGGTACACTACCAAAGCATGAGATTTATGGGGCAAAGCTCACATTTGCCACGAGATTTCACTACAATTGAAGCCACTGCCGCATCGATCAAGGGCAATTTTACAAAGAAAGGGAATGAGAAACATAGATCTAGTCACTTCTTTAAAGGGTGGGTCCCTCACCTAGACCTCATTTTTGGGAGGCCGGGGGAGGAAGGGATGGGGTCAACCAGGCCTCATTTGTGGGAAGCTGGGGGAGGAAGGGATGGGGCATTGCTGGTTGTTGAAGTTGGGCTACCAAGAGTAGAGAGAACACAGAGGTCTTACAACTTATTCATCTGGAGTTTCAGATTCCGAATCAGCGGAATGATATGTCCTCCATGAGATCATTTGCATAGTATCGTTCAGCTTGGGATTTATAGTTGTCTTGCTTAGTGCCATCTTATGAGTGTTATATACGATTTCTGATCTTTATACGATATTTGACAAACTCTTTGTATAATTCTAGATCCCGTAGGTGTTTGCTTGTATTTGTAAGCCATTACTACAAAACAAGTCATCACAGACGGGTCAAAAACGTCCTCATCATAGACGGGGACAATACACCACGAACGGGCCAACATCACACCATCCGTCTTGATGACCTATAACCCGGATGGTCAGGTGATCCTGAAGCTAGGTCATCACAGACGGGTCAATGGACCGATCCATCTGCAATGACCTGACCCAGGAGCCAGTTATCACAGATGGGCCAAATGACCAGCCCGTCTATGATGAATACATTCCCTGGACAAGGATTGCCCTAGCAGTCCCTGCCCCTCACTTGAAACAAAACATAGCAATATTGATCCTTGTTGCCCCCTCCCAGCAATACCAGGCATACACAGATATTTGTGTTGGAAAACCCATCAGAAACGGGCTGATACCTATGTGTCGGTGTTATTATCACACATCGGAGATGAGCTGAGCATTTGCCCGTCTACGATGACTCATCACAGATGGGCCAAGTATGCACCTATCTGTGATGACTATCCAAGACTAACTAGTCGGCTCCGAGATAAGTCATCACAGATAGTTTATTTTCTAGACTGTCTGTGATGTTGTTATCATTGACGCGCTCCAGTTACCAGTCTATGATAAGATGTCTACTATTAGGGTTTCTGTAGTAATGAACATAGTCCATATTCGTTTTAGGAACTACTTACTCTTACTTCAAATCCAAAAAGAAAAAGAAACGTGGCATATATATGATACAGTTGAGCATATATACTCCGTTTGCACCTAACCAATATCGGAGAGACATTGTTGTTGTAAAAATGTATGATATTTTTATTTTTACATTATTTTTATTTGTAATCTGTCTCGTTCTTTTAGTCAAAATTAATTGTTCTGATGAAGATTGTATGTACTTTTAGAGACACACAACTAGTTTACGGCTAGTTTAGTTCTTCCCTTTACACATGACCCAGACAAAACTGAGCTCGACCTTAGCTGGGTTACATATGCACCGTATCTAGTTCTGAATCTTAAACTGCGGTTACTTGTGTACAAGATATTATTCTGCCCAAGGACCAAATTATGGGCACCTTCAGCCGCGATGGTTTCATGAATACTTGGATACTCTAGCAGCAGAAACTCCGTGGTGCCCACAATATGACAGGAAAGCAGGTACCAATAGAGAAAAGGTAAAGCCTCATTGGGGACCAGCAAATAAGTATTGAGAACACAAAGGCTTGATGAAAATATCAACTTCACACTTCAAACTTGAATCACTATAGACACCTACCTAAGGAATACAGGTATCTCGAGTTATTTCGCTCGCGACAGGGAGCACTATAATAAGCAAAAGCTCGTGACATTAAGATAACTTATACGGAATTAAGAGGCAGAAGGTGAAAACATTTATGTGATCCTACTAAATCTCACTCGAGCATAAGCGTAACGTTATCTAACGTATCTAACAATCCATTGTCCCCTCGTCCTTGTAAGTCATATCAAACTTCTGTGCTATACCTAAAGATCTGATGTTTCTTGCAAGCAGCAGTAGGATAATCTGACCTACAACAACAGGAAAACAAAACTGAATTCATGAGCTTATTAGATAAAAAGTAAAAAAAAACAAATCTTTGGTAGGGTACAGATCGACTTGTATGTCTGTGCCCAAGCTATAAAATTAAGCATCCCCTGTTGAAACAGCAAGCAAAAAAATTGGAGTGTGGAGTCAATGAACAGGTACATCCTGTGGAGTTAATGAACAGGTACATCATGTGCACACAAAAAGGATGCCATACATGCTCTCTTATACTCTGCTGAAAAATTCACTTCACTCAGACGTCGGACAGGGGAACATGCACGAGCTTACATGTTGCAAGTTGACTTTTCCAGCCAGGTAGCCTTACACTGCCTTGGGACTTTGTCAAAAGAATATAAATATTACTACTCCTCAGAGTTCAGACACCGAAGCTCATCGATGAAACCGAAATACAATTTCGCAGGCAACTAAAACTGCCGTTTGGACCAGGATTTTGGTTACTCGCGGGGATTTTTTAGTTACCGGCTGTCGGTGCAGCCGAGAAACCTTGCTTTCGTCCAAAAATCCCGAATTGTCAATTTTTATGCAAGTTTGGACAAATTTTGGTAAATTTCGAAATTTTCAATTGGATTTGGCTTTTTTCGGACGGTAAAATCCCGGTTTCTAACCACCTCCGCCTTCTAATTACCTTGAGCGCCTTCCCGCCTCCTCCCCTCATCTGTTACAGCTGCCGCACTACACACCTACTTTCACCGCCTCATCGTGCTATAGTCGCTCCTCATCCCCGCTATGCTGCCACCGCCCAACCTAAGATTCAGCAGGAGGCCTGTCGTCATTGCTCACCGTCATGCTCCTCCACCGCCACGCACTAGGCTATTATCACCTCAACATTTCTCTATACTCGCAAAGGAGAGATGGGCCGTCTTCATGGTGAGGCAAGGAAAAGAAGAGGAAACGTGCAAAGCAAGTCGCAGGAGAAGAGTGCCTATTAAGACCATCGTGCACCCAGGCGGGCGATAGCAGGGACGGAGCTAAGTTGGGGTCAGACTGCGTCCTAGGACCCTCGTCACCTACCCTAAATGAATTTTTTAATTGGAAATACTAATTAAGGGGTCCCCTAGCGATGGAAACTCCTGAGCTCCTCCACGTGCGCCACACATCCCTCTGAGAGCCTCTCCTCGCGTGATATGTGGAGAAACGAGAGAACCTGTTGTAGGCGCGCTTACTCCTCCCTGGCGTCCGCCGTCGCTTCTTCTCTTTTCTCCCCTCGAGCTTTCTGCAGCTCCTTCTCCTTCCGCTTCCCCTTCTTCTCCTCCATTGGGGCATTGCCGGAGGAGACGGAGGAGCCGACTAGAGGCATCACCTGAAGAGTCACCGGCGAGGTTACCAGAGGCCCAATCGCAGAGCTAGAGGCGAAGATGACCAGCGAAGCTGGTTGCTGCGCACCATGGCCTTGCATGAATGCGCCATTGACCAATGCTGCCACCATCAAAAACATATAGATGGTGAGGTGTTTGATGCGCCACTATCCATCACCGGAGGAAAGGGCAACAGCGGCGGAGGATCGAAGTCGTGGTCACCGTCGTCGTTGATGCTTTGCTCAGGGGTCTCTTGACCTTTAACCCCCTGAGATTTTGGTCAAGCTCTTCCACTAGGCGATAGAGTTTGCCTCGTACCAATAGCAGCTTCATCTTGAATGCATAATTACCAGGTCCAATAAAACAGACCAAAACTTGCATAGCCAAGATTGACACAATCAATGATCATCGTCTCCCTAGTCTAATCATCACATACAGCTAGAGATCACGCTAGATTGCACCTTCACAGTTGAAAGCAGATGCAGTAACTGTAAACAGAGCACAATTTACAGGCTATGGCAGTGGCAAGTTCCAGACTGGGTAGTTCCGTATTAAGAAAAATTTATACCACTACAAACCAGTGAAATGAAAGCAAAGTTAATTCAGAAAGAAAATTGACAGGGGCCAGCTAAAAGTAACATGTGAACAACTAGGGGTGTGAACAAAACACAAGAAAAATGTTTCTCAACTTCATGGAGTCATAACTCCACTCCCTACCATTGTTGGATGCTTCATCGAGATTTATGCCATTGCATACAATAGGAAATTGTTGAGTGTGAGAGGATACTGATCATGACACTTTATATAGTAAAAATTTATTGGGAGAGTGTGTCTAGCTAGTGGACATATTTTTATATAGACACGCAAATCTAGGTAAAACACTATTAGACACCTAATTGTACAACTAATTAGCACATATCCCTGCGTGGAGCAATCTGTATCCAACCTTGCTAGAGGATGGAGCCATAGCTCTATGAAGTTGAAACTCCTCTCTCAAGCAACAAACCATGGACTGCGAATTTATTCATCATGAAAATATCTTAAATCTTCATAACAGATTCTAAATTACGTGCTTTCTGTCAATGGAGCAAGCATAAATATATAAAGTAGCCCACATCCACATTAAAACAAAACTCTTCCAAAGAGTTGCAACAACTTAACAAAATCCTCCCAAAATAATAAGCAGAACACAAAGAAAGGAAAAATTAATGACAAAAGAAAAACCTGTACCCGTATGCAACACTAATGCCAACAATTCACAGGGCATATGAAAGATATACAGATTCTTTGCTGGCAAACTACCAGTGGGCGAAGTTTCAGAGTTTCCAAAATGCTGACTTGGAATATGCTGTGGCAACGACACAAAACCTGACAGCACTCTAGTGATGTTGGTGGTAGCAGTGGCAGGATCAACGTTGCTTAAGCCGTAAATGCCCTTGATGTGATCACGTGATCACAAGCAGTTACAGCACAAATAAAAAATATTGGGTAGAAATAAAGATCGGACGATCTGATTTTAGCTCGAGAACGGATAAATATTTCTACTATGTAATGAATATATTTTGTTAAAACATATATAACAATTTTTTTAAGCCAATGCTACATGATATTTTTCATGAAACAAATTTTGTGTGTCAGAAATCATTTTTCTGTGTAACAAAAATATCTTTTTCATGAAAACTCATCCGACAAAAAGAAAAAATCAGACTACAAACATATAACATTTTTCAAAAGAATGCACCATCAAACCACCCGGTACAAATGCATAGGCAGATGATATCCGAAGGAACAGATTTGTGCCTGACTATGGTGACATGGACTCCGCAGCATGGAAAAAAATTTCGATGAAATTTCAACGAAATTTCTGAAATTTCGCAAATTTCAGTAGGTCCCGAAATTTGCCCAATTCGGTCAAAATTTCGGTTTGACTAAAATTTGAACAAATTTGGTCAAAATTTAGTCAAAATTCAAATTTGGTCAAATTTTGATTAAAATTTAAACTGATTTTCAGTAGTGCTTTCCGAAATGATTTTCGAAATTTCGGTAATTTCGGTGGGTTCCGAAATTTTGGCCAGAACGAAATTTTTTTCCCTGCTCCGCAGCACCTAATCCTACCCATTGATCAATCCAAACTGATACAACAAAAACTAATTAGATCGAATCTATCAAGGGCATTCTCTATCTACAGAAAAATAGAGCAACTCACAATCCATCCACAAAAGTACAGCAACTGGAGCAAAAGTAGAAAACCAACCTTTTCACTTGTACTCGAAGGAGGGTATTGGCGCGCTGGGCGTATCAAAGCTCTCCAACGTCTCAGAATTGCGGTTACCAGCAGCAGCAGCAGGAGCAGCCTTCTCCTCCTGCTTCTTCCGGAACAATCCCCCCAACAATCCACTAAAGCCCGATTCAGGGACCGAGGCCTCATCAATCACAATCGGCGGCGACTGTGGCTTCCCAGGGAAGCCAACGGGTGCGGGGAGGCCTGGGTCCTGCCCGAAGATCGGCGGGGGCAGGGGGTCCAGCGCTTGCACGCCGTTGAGCATGAGGCCGCAGCCCTCGATGAGTGCGAGAGCGACGCCACCAAATAGCGCGGCTCTGCCGGAGACGAGGAGACCATGGCGCATGGAGAGGAACCCGCCAGTGGCGGCGCCGGCGAGGATGGAGTTCCAGGGGTCCTCCTTCTGGCGCGAGTAAATCATGGCGCAGTCGAAGGTGGAGAAGAGGCTGCTCCAAACGGCGAAGCTACCGCCGAGGCGCGGCGCGTTCATGCGGGCGGCCTGGGCGCCGCCGGAGAGGCGGTGGCCGTTGGGGGAGTTGTGGAGGCCCTTGATGAAGTGGTAAACCGAGCCGCCCACGAGCCCCATCCCGAAGCCGGCGCCCGCGTCGTCGAGGATGCGGTCCGGGCATGGCTCCCGCGATATCTCCGGCGTGCCCATGATCGCTCGGTGCTGCGGCGGGGAAGCCCTATGCGGGGAAGGGAGGCGGCGGGCGGCAGGCTTGGATGAGAAGTTGGGACGTGAAGAGAAAGGAATAGTTTTTTGTTTTCTTTTATTGGAAAAGTCGATCATATAGTTGGGTCATAAATCATACTCTTCAACTTGGGCCTAGCCCACCCAGCCCAACCCAATGTTGCCCTTTTATTTTCACCACAGAGAGCGCGAGAGGGGAACGAGAATTTGATGGTAACTGTTAGGAAACTAGTGGCCCCACCAGTAGTGGGGTCCACCTGCCATGAGGGTGGGTTTGTTTCCTCTTTAGTGCACTTAAATGGATACTTATCCCAAACCCTAGATTAGGCTATAAATAGAGATGGAGGGCACATGTATCGTACACAATTTTCAATCTAATAAAGCAGCCTCTCTTGTCTCCCACTTGTGTCTCTCTTGTCCACATTTATTTTCCACGCTCGTCGTCTTCTTCCTCGACGCCGTACCGCTACGCAACCCGAGGACCGGACTCGCCGGCAACGGTTGCGTAACACGTTATCAGCACGAGCTTCTCCGCCGAGCCTCTCCTTCCTAGGCTCAATTTTTCGGTTGAGGTAGGGACCGACGAGCAGGAAAAAGGGTTCCTATTTTTTTTCTCTTTCCCCATGTATTTGGATGAGAATTCATTGAAGCGAAATTCTCTGGATCGCCGCGCCGATTAGCAATCGCCGACCAATGTCGATGGCATGATCCGATCGAAATGGGAAATTGTTGATCGCCGTGAAATTGATAGAAATCCGTGCCCGTACGCATGGCTCTAAGAAATCTATTAACAGATTGGTTTTGTGCTGCATCTATTAATAGATTATTTTTTTTCTTTTGACTGCACGTATGCATCAATGGATTGAACCAGGCAACCGGCCGCCGCCTCGCGCACCTGCACGTGCGTCGCCCCCGCATGGGCCAGCCGCCGGCCGAGCCGAGCTCGCCGCCGGCCATGGCCGCCACCTCCGCATGGGCGAGCCGCACCGCGCCGGCCACGGCCGCGCAGCCCCATGCACGGGCGCGCACACGAGCCCGCCACGCCGCCGGCCCTCCCGCCGGCGGCCAGCCCCGGCCGCCGCCAACCGCGCCCCGCCTCGGCCTCCCGCGCGCCCGCACGCGCCGCCTCCCGCCGCCGCACGGCCACGGCCCCCGCCCCGCGAGTCGCCGCGCCGCCCGCAGCCGGCCGCCGCCCCGCCTCGCCTCAGCGCGCCGCCCCGCAGCCAGCCGCCGCCCCGCGCACGCCGCCCCGCAGTCGGCCGTCGCCTCCCGCCGCCTCGTGCGCCGCCCGCAGCCGGCCGCCGCCTCGCGCCGCGCCGCCTGCCACCGGCCACCGGCCCCGCCGCCGCCACTCAGGCGGTTAGGGCGGAGTCCCTAACCGCCGCCCCCCTCGTGCCGGGTCGTGGGCAGGGTGGTGGTGGGCCGTGGGGTAGGCCGGCCCACTAGGCCGCGCGGAGGAACATGGGCCGGTAGCCCATGAAGGCCGGGCGGGCCAAATTGGCCAAAAGCCCACTACCGGGTTGCCTAAAAAAAAAGGGGGGCGGGGGGCAGCCCGCACGGGGAAATTTGCGCAGAAGCCCCTGATCTTTTGTTTATTTGCTTTTTTTATTTTCCAGTACTGAATTCTTACATAAAAGTCCCTGTAATTTCTAGAATTCATAGAAATACTTGTTTCTAGCATAAAAGGGCCTCGGGAACTCAATTTTTGCATCAGATTTTGATTTTATCAGCTATTTCACATGCTTTAAATGATTATATGCCATTATTAATATGTTTTGCTGATTAAAGATTAATTGTCATTATGAATATTGCCTTTAATCCTCATATATCTCATATATTGGCATTATTTAAATATTGAAGCACCGTTAGAATTTATTTTTGTATCTTTATTTTGCTTTTCATGCAATGTTACTCGCAGTAACTTATGAAATTTTTTGCATGAAATGCAGAATGACTGGCATAACGAACCGGGAATTTGAGGAGTTGGCCTAGCATGGCCGCAACTATCTCACCTGGGCGTCGGATGTGGAGATCGTTCTCAGGGCTAGAAATCTCCGGGGAGCGATCGGTGTCGGTATCAGAAATATTACCGTCATCACCCAGGAGGAGAATGATCAGGCACTTCATTTCCTCCGGCACCACCTTTGCAGTACTCTCAAGAATGAGTACATGGCTGAGAGGAGTGCTTTTGCCCTGTGGATCGCTCTGAAGAAGCGGTTCGAAAAGCTGAAGTATACCATCTTGCCCCAAGCAGAGCAGGAGTGGGTCCGCCTGAGGTTTGCAGACTTCAAGACGGTTGGTGAGTACAACTCTGCGCTGCACCGCATTTGTACTAACCTTCAGCTGTGTGGCAAGATTACCACAGATGCCCAGAAGATTGAGAAGATTCTCTCTACCTTCCACCCCGACGCCGTGCAGGCGGCACGCACTTACCGCCAGAGTCAGTTCACTGAGTATGCAGAACTCATTGACATACTCCAGGTGGCGAAGGCACAGGATGAGGTTCTCAAAAAGAACTTCATCTCCCAGGTGCCTAGTAGCAGTGTTGGCAGGGAGGCCAATGCAAGCTATAAGGTGTGCACTCCTCTCAAGAAAAAGAGGGGAAGAGGTGGCAAGGGGAAGATGCTTGTGGCCCGTAAGGTCAAGGTCGCTCCCCCCAAGACTAGCAAGACCAAGCTCCATGACAAGCCATATGGTGAGCAGGATCAGGACTGCTTCAAGTGTGGCCGTCATGGACATTGGTCTCGCCAATGCAAAGAGCCCCAGCATGTGATTGATGCCTACCAAGCTAAGAGAAAGCGTGAGGCACACCTTGCAGTTGCTCAAGATGAGGCTCCTCCGGCGGTTGCAGCGCCGATTGTAGCACCACTTGACATGGTGGCGCCCATGCAGGTGGACATCCCGGTTCAGACGGTAGTAGTCACTCCGCCTCTCGACATCACCACGGCCGCAGCCGTGATTGCCGAGGAGGAGAGGATGACTCCTGAGCAAATCAGTGAGGAGATCTCAGGCTACTTCATAACTGATTCCATCTAGTGCCCGTAGCACATTGAGTTATCTTTATTTATGCCTTCATCATTTAGATGTATCAATAATTCTTGGATAATTTTGTAAGCTCTATGAGAGCATGCACTTTATTTTATCGGTGTTTGGACTATATTAGGATTTATTCCTTTATTCAATATTTATTCATTTATGGCATGTGATGTTCTGAAATATGTATGCGTTTAATTATGTTTGCTACTTCCTCGCAATGTTATTAATTAGATGCAATATTTTAGAACACGTGTGGCGCCAAATGGAGGAAGTATGCCTTGTGGATAGTGGCACGACTAATACCATACTAAGGGAGACCAAATATTTCCAGTCTATTCGCAAAGGTACGAGCAGTATCATGACAATCGCCGGTAGCGGTCCTAGTATAATAGGCTCCGGAAGAGCCACAATTATACTCCCAATGGGTACAATTTTGACAATAGAAGAGGCATTATTGTATCCCGAATCGACTAGAACACTCCTTAGTTTTAAGGATATCCGCGCTAACGGTTTCATGTAGAAACCGATGATGAAAATGATAAAGAATATTTACTTATCACCAAGCGCGACGCACATGGAAAGGGGCCTATTGATGATTTGCCCCACCTTTTCTCTACCCCAGCCAAAATGCCCCGCCCCCTGTCAATGACGGGTGGCCCTGGACCCACCCGTCATTCTCAGGGGGGGGGGCATTTTGGCTGGGGCAGAGAAAAGGTGGGGCAAATCATCAAATTTCTCCATGGAAAGAGGGTATTAGAAAAACTTCCTTCATTTGACACCGGGCTCTACTACACTAGAATTGTAGCATCCCCGGCATACAGTGCCTTTAAAACTGTTTTTAGAAGCTCTGAATTATTCCGCCTAGGGCATGATAGGCTTGGCCACCCCGGTCTAAGAATGATGAGAAATGTCATTAACAACTCTAATGGTCATAATATTAATGTGAAAAATTTCCCAAATCCAGAAGATTTCATGTGCCCCGCATGTGCCACGGGGAAATTAATTATTCGACCATCCACTTTGAAAGTGAAGGATGAAATCCCTGCATTCCTCGAACGAATTCAAGGGGACATATGCGGTCCTATTCAGCCCCGGTCAGGGCCATTTCGGTACTTTATGGTGCTCATCGACGCGTCCTCGAAATGGTCGCATGTCTCTTTATTATCTACGCGAAACCATGCTTTTGCAAAGCTAATCTCGCAGATAATTTAGATTAAGAATAAATTCCTAGATTATCAAGTAAAGTCCATTCGAATGGACAACGCCGGTGAATTTTCTTCAAAAGCATTTGATGATTATTGCCTAGGCATGGGAATTAAAGTTGAGCACTCAGTACCTCATGTCCATACCCAGAATGGTTTGGCAGAGGCATTAATTAAAAGAATTAAATTTATTGCCAGACCGCTATTACAGAGTTGCAATTTACCAACAACATGTTGGGGACACGCAGTGCTGCACGCTGCAAATCTCATTAATTTTAGACCGTCGGCCTATAACATCCACTCTCCTATGCAACTAGCACAAGGGTCGGCACCGAAAATTTCCCACCTTAGAAGGTTCGGTTGCCTGGTATATGTACCTATACCACCACCTCAGCGATCAGCAATGGGGCCACTCCGTAAGTCTGGGATTTATGTCGGTTATGAAACCGTCTCCATAATTTAGTATTTGGAACCCATGACCGGAGATTGCCATACGGCCCGCTTTGCTGATTGCATTTTTGATGAGGATCATTTCCCGACATTAGGGGGAGGAAATCAACCCCTTGATGAAAAATGTCAAGAAATTACGTGGCAAGCCACGGGGATCCACGCACATGACCCACGTACTGGTGAAGCAAATAGAGAAGTTCAGAAAATAATTGATTTGCAAGCATTAGCGAATCGCCTGCTTGATCACTTTAGTGATTTAAAATTCGTGACTAAGTCGCATGTGCCCGCACCCAATGCACCGGAGAGGGTTGAAATACCAAGAAATGATGAAGGTATACCCGCTCCCGTCCAAAGGCCTCAGAATAAAAGGACGCGAACTCCGGTCCCTCGTGCCCCGAGTACCCGGGGACGCCCGGCGAAAAAGGACAAGAAGGACTTACCACGGAAAACCACTGAAGTACCCCAAAAGAATAAGGGGAGCCAGTTGAGACCTGGCACAAGTACATAACAAAATGTTCCTGACTTGAACCTTCCATTGGAGGAAGCACCTAGCGGAGATGTGTGCGCACACATCGGCGCAGGAAAACTAAAGGACCTTGCTCCCGCTGTGGGAAATAGCGATGGGCAAAGGGAAGCATATGAAGAAGCGCCCCATGACGAAATGGCCATAAATTATGCAGAAACAGGGGAATCTCTGAATAGAGTAACAGCCAATGTCGATACTTATTTTGCGAATAAGATTGCCAAGATTATTGATCTTGATCCCGAGCCTGTATCGCTCGCCGATTGTAAGAAACGATCGGATTGGAAAAAATGGCAAGAGGCAATCACCGCAGAATTATTATCTCTGAACAAAAGAGAGGTGTTTGGGCCCGTAAGCCTAACCCCTCACCACATACACCCTGTAGGTCACAAGTGGGTCTTTGTTCGTAAGAGAAATGAGAATAATGAGGTGGTCAGATACAAAGCAAGGCTTGTTGCACAAGGTTTCACTCAACGACCTGGAGTCGATTTTAAGGAAACTTACTCCCCAGTCATGGATAGAATTACCTTTAGATATTTAATCTCAATGGCAGTTAATTTGAATCTGGAAATGAAACTCATGGATGTGGTAACAGCATACCTATATGGAAACTTGGATTTGGACATTTACATGAGAGTACCAGAAGGTATTCCCATTCCGAACCAGGACAGAGCAAACCGGAGCCTGTATAGTGTGAAACTTAGAAAGTCACTATACGGACTCAAACAGTCTGGCAGAATGTGGTATAATCGCTTAAGCGAGATACTAAGCAAGAAAGGCTATACGAGCAATGAAGATTGCCCTTGTGTATTTATACGAAGGTCCCAGGATGGATTCTGTATAATCTCGGTGTATGTAGATGATCTGAATATCATCGGCACACCCGAAGATATTGATGAAGCAAGTTCTTACTTGAAGTCAGAATTTGAAATGAAAGACTTGGGAAAGACCAAGTATTGCTTAGGTTTACAACTTGAGCATGTCCCTGAAGGAATATTAGTACATCAGTCTTCTTACACTCAGAAAGTGTTGGAAAGATTTAGCTTCGAGAAGGCATACCCTTCGAAGGTCCCCATGATTGGGCGGTCCCTACAGCAAGACAAGGACCCGTTTAGACCTAAAGAAGAGGGGGAGGAAGTTCTGGGACCAGAATTCCCATACTTGAGTGCAATAGGAGCACTCATGTATCTTGCAAATTGCACGAGGCCAGATATTGCCTTCACCATGAATTTGTTAGCGAGATATAGCTCTGAGCCTACCAAACGGCATTGGAAAGGCATTAAGGATATATTTCGCTACCTCCAAGGAACCAAGGATCTTGGTCTGTTCTTCAGAAAGAACCAAGACTTGTCCATGGTAGGATATGCCGACGCTGGGTATCTTTCAGACCCGCACACAGCTAAGTCACAAACAGGGTATGTTTTCCTATGTGGCGGGACTGCAGTCTCATGAAAATCGTCTAAGCAAAGTCTTGTTTCGACTTCGACGAACCATTCGGAAATTATTGCCCTATATGAAGCTTCACGGGAGTGTGTTTGGCTTCGCCGGATGGTCAACCACATACAGAAGTCATGTGGGTTGAACACCGTACAAACCCCTACCATTATCTATGAAGATAATGCAGCGTGTGTTGCACAAGTACAAATGGGTTATGTGAAGAGCAATCTCACTAAGCATATCAACCCCAAGTTCTTCTATGCTCATGAATTGCAGAAGATGGATGAAATAAAAATATTGCATACTAAGTCGTGTGAAAATCTGGCAGATTTATTCACTAAGTCATTACTAGCATCGACCTTTGAAAGGTGCGTACGCGGAATAGGTATGATGAGACTTAGGGAGTTGCAGTGTTCAGGGGGAGAATCTTTGCAAACTCATAAGTAAAATCTCGACCTAGAAGATCGAGTATCTGGTTGAATAATCAGATGAGTTGTACTCTTTTTCCCTTGGATGAGTTTTACTGAAGTTTCTCAAACCAAGGTTTTTAATGAGGCAATTCGTGCAACATGACCAAAGTATGCCATGCGCTCTTTCTCCGGGTATTTTTCCCACAGGGTTTTTTTCGGAGTTTTTGGGACATGTGCTATACGTGATAAGTTTCCAAGGGGGAGTGTTAGAAAACTAGTGGTCCCACCAGTAGTGGGGCCCACCTGCCATGAGGGTGGGTTTGTTTCCTCTTTAGTGCACTTAAATGGATACTTATCCCAAACCCTAGATTAGGCTATAAATAGAGATGGAGGGCACATGTATTGTACACAATTTTCAATCTAATAAAGCAGCCCCTCTTGTCTCCCACTTGTGTCTCTCTTGTCCACATTTATTTTCCACGCTCGTTGTCTTCTTCCTCGATGCCGTACCGCTACGCAACCGAGGACCGGACTCGCCGGCAACGGTTGCGTAACAGTAACGAGTGTGAGTATTACAATTTAGATACCTTGTCCCTCCGCAACCTAAATAGAGCCTGGCGAGACGGCCATCAGCGAGTGTCAATGTTGCTAGCTCTCTTTGAACCATCTCAAACCGAGACTCTGCTATTAATAGCTTTGTGTTTCTGACGATTCATGTGCTTGTCGTGGAACTTTTTGGTGCCAAAATCATTCTGGTCCATTGTGTTGCCACCGGTCGAACCAACCCAACACTATTATCACTAGAGCCCTAGGGCCTTCCCGACGTAGCCTTTAACAACGATACGTCATCAATAAAGTCAGATTGTTGCTGTGACACCGGGACACTACGACAGGCAAGGAGAATGAGTTGAAAGAAGATGGAAAAATGAAGAGATGCAAAAAGGAAGAAAAGTGGAACCGTCTATTTCTCTCCAACTACCGATTTTTCCACTAAGCATCTTCAAGTGTAACAACCAATTGGAATTGCGGTGCAAACGAACTCAAGTTTAAGGACCCCAGGAAGTAACTTGCAAGTTGAGGGAGACAAATGAAAATATTTAGAAATATCTGGCAAAAAGTTTCAATTCAAACGTGAGATTCAACCTTGAATCGGTAAAACAGCAGAACCTCTGCCACAATTTCAAAAACTTTGAAATTGGAAATGAAGGGAATAAAACACATTTTTGCTAATTTTTGGTTGCATGAAGTTTTTAGAGATCTCAGTCACCTTAAACTGTACATTACCAAGCCTAACATTACAATATAAAAAAAATGTTACTATAATTATTAGATTAGTTATATGTATGAAGTCGGATGGAAATCAAGATAGTTAAATGTTGATCGAAAGCTGTGGAATATTACCGAGATCGAGAAAATTTTCATCTAAAAACGTTTCAGACAACTTAACAATATACAGTGTCAATAAGAAGTTCCACCTGGTTTAGATAAATAACGTTCAATTCGAATGTGAGCACTTCCAATTTGGGATTAAAAAATTAACTTTCAGTTGCAACCGTAAAGAGCTTCCAATTTGATTTGCGAATTTACGGTTCGAAATTGGGAAAGCGAACTTTCAGGACAACTTGAGAACTTCCAACTCTGATGTTGGGAGAATTTATGAAATTTTTTTTGACGGATCAATTTGTGAAACTTTTCAAATTAGGAGTTGAGATTTGAGGGGAAAAAAGCTTCATACATGTGGTCTGGGCGTATGATTGGTGGCCCATCGGCGTTCGGCACCATGCGAAGAAAACAACCTAAGGTTTTCGCAGTGAGCCATGTCTATCTGATTGGTGCAGGGCTCTGTGCGATTTGCCGCGGCATAGTGGCACGAAGAGGGGATGAGATAGCAGCGTGCGACGGGAGTCTACTGACGAGAAAATATCAGACGTACTATTTTAAATTGGACCGATCAAAGCACCGGTCCTGATGATTTCCCTGCATGTCTTTTAGCTGGAGGACCCTGCTGGCTGAGATAATTGATGATGTGAGAATTTTTTTTGCTGATGGTGTCATGCCGGATGGTGTTAATGAGACATCCCTTGTGCTTACTCCTAAAAAATAATCAACCAAAAGAGTCGAAGGATTTTCTTCCGATCAGTTTATGCAATGCGCTATACAAGGTAGTTTCTAAATGCCTTGTGAATCGTTTCCCTTGCTTTCACAGATCATTTTTGAGAATCAGAGTGTGTTTATCCCCAATCGTATGATCACAGATAATGCCAAAATAGATGATGTTTTTAACTTTTTAGAGTCTCCAATGAGCAATGAGCAAATTTGACTGACGGTTTTTGTATGAATATTTAATATAAAATTATAAAAAATATATATTATGAAACTAATTTACATGAAAAATCTAATGGTAAAATTTTTACCTAATAAATCTAAATAGTTTTTCTATTGACTAGTGGTCAAAGATAGAAAAGTTTGACTGCATACTTTCTGGACGTCCCGTATTTTAGAACGAAGGAATTATATAACATGAGAAGAGAGAAAAAATTGTGTGCATATAAGCTTGATCTTTCTGAACCTTATGACCGTTGTCTCAGATTTCTTGGAGAAGGCTAAGATCCAGCTGGGTTTCTCTTGGAGGTGGATTACATGGATTATGACACGTGCGAAGATTGTTTGGTTCTCTGAAGTTTAATGGCATATTGGAACACTTCGATCTATCTCGTAGTTTACGCCAAGGCGACCCACCCTCTGTGTTTTTATTCTTGCTTGTTACTGATGGCCTTTCCGCTCCGTTGCATAATGCTGTCTAAATGCTCCATCATGGTCGGAGATAGTTGCCCGCTTGAGACCCAAGAAGCAATGAAGAATCAGTTAAGTGTTAATGTTCAAACTGAGTTCGGTGCGAGGTACTTAGGCTTGCCTACACCTGAAGGACGTATGCATAAAGGAAGGTTGCAATTTCTTCAAGCGAAGCTGAGTAAGAGGCTTGTAGATTAGGGTGAAAAACACTTGTCTGCTGGGGGCAAGAAGGTACATACTAAGTTGCGCAAGCTATCCCCATATGAGCGTTTTCAAGCTTCCAGCTTCGTTATGTGACGAATGACCAAGCTCGATCGTGCTTACTGTTAGGGTGGTGAAGCAGAGGACATATTGGGTCGACTGAGATAAGTTAGTTTTGCCAAAAGATCTGGGAGGACTAGAGTTCCTTGATATGCGGTTGTTTAACCAGGCACTTCTCGCTAAAGAAGCATGGCGCCCGCTTCATGCCCTAGAGTCTTTTTGCACGTATGCTTAAAGCAAGGTATTATCACAATGGCAGCTTACTTGACACTGTTTTTATGGGCATTGCATCGCTGATCTAGAAATATGTGCTTGAGCTGCTGAAGAAATATTATTTTTAGATAATAAAGGAGAGAAATTCATCCGGTCTCTGCACCTGAAGATAAACACAGCTAAACTTTATTACATGGTCCATTTGAAGGCAAAACAAAAAGTAACTAGTTATATAGAACTTGAAAATTTAGAACTTAGCCTATGGACCATCATCTATGTCGGGACATAAACGTTCTGACAATAGCCTCCAACTTACGGCTTCCCATTTCCATATGTTTCTGATTCTCTTGTCTTTCCATAATAGACTTGAACCACAACCAATTTATACACAAGAAGATAGCTTGAAAATGAGTAACCGATTTCTTTTTGTTGAAGACAACATCATTACAACAAAGCCGGATCGACCAACATAACACACACGATCCCACAAGAATATGTGCACATAATCTCTTTTCCAACCCTAGCAACCAATTAACGGACATATTGGAAATACTACGAGGAGGTGATAAATTAAATGCAAGATAAATCAATTGCCACCCAAAATGTGCAAAATAACATTAAAAAAAAGGTATTGAATAGTCTCTTTGGCATACGCTGCCACTCCATTTAGCAAGATTTTCCCTGGTTAAGATAAAACCCCACATAAGTACCACGTAGAGATTTTAATCATTAATGGGATCTTAAGTTGCTACAAATGCCTACCCCGAAAAAGTACCAATGAATCTCCTAAGTTTTAGGGATTGGACAGCAATTGCCTAAATGAGTGGATGTTCCATCTAAAGATGTCCTGCTCAGTGGTTAGGGTGACTGATGCCACATGGAGGACAAGCACATTCCATGCCTAAATCTTCGGTCCAACCATAGCTCTCTAAAAGGCGATTTAAAGGCATCGTACTCATGACCTCTACTACGGTTGCATGCTTTTTCCTGGTAACATTATAGTGGCAGGATATTGATCACATAAAGGCCATCCCCCTATCCAAGTATGTTCCCAAAATCTGGTCTCCATACTGGAATGGGTTTGGAAGGACCCAAATTAGAAGATCTTTTGCTTCAATTCATTAACCCGGTCTAAAAGTGGCAGTGCCTAAGTTTCCGACAATAACGGAGAGCGGTTTATCTTTTAAGTACTTATTTCGGAGAAGATCTTGTCAAACCCCATCTTCATTTAAAATTAAAAAGCCATTTACTCAACAAGCACTTATTTTTAATCCAAGGTATTGAATACCTAGGCCTCGGTCTTTGGATGTGCATAAGATGCTCCACCTTGCTAGCCCATATTTACATTTCTGATCATCACATTGCCAGAGAAATCTAGATGATCGATAAAAATCCAGTCTCTTCCACACCCCCTTAGGAGCCTCGAAGAAAGATAACATGAACATGGGCATAGTACTCAGAACTGAATTTATAAGGACCAAACATCTGCCGGATGACATGTTATCTCCCTTCCAACTACTCAGATTTTTCTCTATGCACTACTACAAACAACGTCATTTAGGATCGGTATCACTGTGTCACGGACCCGGAAAAACATATGATTAGGGGAACGCGAAGTCGCCAAGGACCGAAGGACTCGCCAACCCGGTGGCACGGTACTTGCGCCGTACGCACCAAGGTAGAGCGATCCGACACCCGCCACGTGCGAGCCGGCCGGAAGCGACTACTCTTCCCAAAACCACATACGGTTCCGTAATCCGGTGAAGAGTCAGAGTCGTTCCCGAATCCTACCACGACAAACAAGGTCGGAGGAGCCCGGCAGTTCTACCCACACCCTAACCTAGCCCGGAGGCTAGTGGGTCGCTCGAAAGCCCGGTAGAACACGCCCACACCCTGCCTGGCCGGCACAGCATCTCAGCCAGCGGGTCACTCAACCGATTCCTGCTCGACTTAGTAGAACAAGGTACAGCTTCTACTCTTCACGGCATACCCAAAACGCTTCATATCATACACGCATTGCGTAAGGGCAGCCTGGGATTAACAACTCGGATATCATAACAAAGCTCTACAAATACGGTATTAATATTAACTGCCCACGATGGGACAACACCTTACATAATCCAGTCATAACTGAAAGCATATCCGAGTACGGAGAAATTAAACGGCAGCGGAAACAAGTGGATGAGTGCCACAGCGGCTTAGCGACCGCTGAACAAAAACTATAACTATCCCAACAATCGAACACAACCGAGGAAACGCAAGTTCAAGCATCATCGAAATAATCTTCCACCACCGGCTCACCTGCAAGCTCCAGGGGTAACCTGGGTGAGTACGAACGTACTCGCAAGACTTATCCGTGCTTGATTAAATGTCCTACTCATGCTAGTGCAACAACAATTAAACATGGATGCTTCTCAGAGTAACAATATACCAGTTAAGAACATAACATTAATAAGGTGAAGTAGAGACAGATTAAATAACAGATTAACTCAGGACACAACCTATCACAGCTAATTTACCACGAGATCAAGTTATCGAATCCAAATCCACTTGGGGCAATCCCATGAGTTCCATCCAAATCAATCCATCAAACATCGTCCAATTCGATTAGGGCAGCCCCTAACTCCAATCCAAATTAATCCAATCCTCAATGGTTCATTTTAATCTCTCGAACCACTACCGACAACTCAACCCCTGCAGGCATAGTGAGTGCATAACAGTTTGGAGGTAGCGAGCCTCCAAAGTGCATGCCTACCCCCAACTATCCTCAGTGTTGGTTCTCGCTAGCGTCCACGTGTGATAAGGGATGGTGACACGCTGAAGATAGGGTTGGTGTGACGACTAAATCTCTACTTACTCCCGCGTCGCCATCAAACTACGATGAACACCAACCGTACCCATTGTGCACGCCCTCGGCTCTCACAATTCACTTAACCATTTAGTGGAAGAGCCATCAGATGTTCTCGACGTAAGACACATCCTACACATACTAGTGTACGCAACTTTGCGACAATTCACAGATAAAACATTCATACACATAGCACATATAACAAGGGCATACACAAGAGTACGGAAGGTAAGGATGCAACAAGCTCTGCTTGCCTTGTTCGGGTTGTTCCTGATCTTGCGGGGAGCTGTAAGCCGGGTGACGATGGATAACGTATCCACTAGCGTTTGGGAGGAAATCCAAAGTAGCCAAACTCCAATAAGAAGCAAACAACCTCTAGAAAGGAAAAGAGACAAGTCTAAGGAACTATTGCGAACATTACAAAAATGCATGCGATGCAACTACGGTGGATTAAAACGAAGATATACAATTACATAGGCAGGTTAATATCCATTTCAGATCTTTGGGTTAGTTTTAGTGGTGTTATAACTTTAATCATGGATGAACCTAAAAATGGATGCATGCATGAAATATGATATGCAACTAGGGAGAAGGGCCTTGAATCTATAATTAGGATTAGGGTTCATTCGATAAATTCGTAGTTGGGGTAGATGAGAACGTGGGGTCGTGCTTATATTCGAGCCGTTAGGCGAATTATGACACTAGATATTTTAAGTTTGGCTGTTAAGCTAGATTCTCTAGTATTCATGTATTTAGAGGTTGCATGCATTTTCTACGAGTTTTACAAATTTAATCCAATTTAGCATTTCCTGCCTTCTTCTCGGTAGAGGGCAACAGGTTGGGTATCGACATTAACCATTACTTAACTCAGATGGTCATGATTAATATATTGTTGGGTAGAATGTTTATTTCTAATTTTTAGCAAATTGAAGGTGATTAACAAATATGGGTACAACCAACAGGTACTAGAGTCATCATTGAACTGGGATGCCCAAATCTTACTAACGACTAATAGTTTAGTTGTGAGGTACCAAAAGCTCTACTCATGTATATCAGATGTATCCTAATCGACCCTCTTCCTTAACCGAGGCCATAAGCAGCTAAGATACTAGTTAAATCATATACGCACCCTTCCATAATTTCTTTAATTAGACGGTTAGGAGAGTTAGCTGCCGGTGAAAAAGGTTGGGAGGGTAGTTATATCCTAAACCTCATTCCAGTTAATGATCACAATGAGTCCTTATGTACTAACTGCCATACACGGTAAACAGCTTATCTTGCATGTAATCAGCTTGCCAAAATTCACTCAGTTAAGTTTTATTCGGACAACACAATCATCAGTGGTATTAATGCATATTCATTGTGGCATGTGCCATATTCTCCTTCATTATTTCTTTACAGTCGCCTACTACTAAAGTATACTTAGCTATCCTTAATATCTCAACAAGGTGACGAATAGCTCATTAGGGGAATGTGGTTAAACCAAGGTTCAAGATAATGCGCAAACATTTCGAAAACAACTGAGCTCAGCTTATACACTATACTCCGGGGTGTCCTCATGTTATTAGCAGTATTGTTAAGATGCCCAAAATGGTTAACCTATTATTAGTGTGCTCGGATACTCGTATGGCTAATGAACGTTAATCGGTACTGATCACTTATCAGTTTAATAACATTAAAGTAATTCGGATACAAGGGCATCTACTCTAGCAACCTAAACCCGGCACAGCCTCTGCCGTTTCAGCTTAACCAACAGACATATATATATATATATAGCAAGAATCAAGTGTAGCTCTGTTCTTTCCCAGGTTTTCTTTTTAAGCGTTGGTTGTGACAGCAAAGACCCAAACCTAACGCAGCATTTGTTCTTAACAATTTTAAATCCTCAATCATGCGTGCATCAACTCAGATACTTTGCATCATTACAGACTAGCTACCGCTAATCCAGAAGGCCATCAGCAAGCATCTATACCTTACGTCGACGGCGGACCAAGGGGAGCTTCAACGGCAGCTGGCAAGCGGGAGCTTCACTCGGGTGGTGCCTGGCTCGGATGCGACAGGTGGATGGATGGGGATCAGACGGCGACGGCGCAGACGACGGCGGAGGCGACCATCTCCTCAGCGGGCTTGGGTACGATGGAGCACAGGCGATGAGGAGCGGAGCCCGGGGGTTCAATGGCGGCCGGCGGCGAGAGGAGGTGGAGATGCCGCGCTGGGGAGCTGACGAACGAGCTCGCCGGCGAGGGCGCGCGGCAGGGCGCGGCAGAGGAGGCAACGACGCAGGGGAGCCCGAGCTTGGCGTGCTGGCGGCAGAGCAAGGGAGTAGCAACCGGTGGTTGGAGCTGAGGCCGGGGCCTGGGGAGCCGGACCCGACGGCGGCGTCCTTCACGGAGGAGGCCAGCAGGGCGGTGCGGAGCGGAGGGGACGACCGGCGGGGTGACTCGCCGGCAGCTGGAAGGCGGGGGAGCCCGAGGGCGGCACGGGCCTAGGGGCGGCCGGGACAAGCCACGGCGACTTAGGGAGGCGGTGGGTGCGGCATGGAGCTGGGCGGTGAGGGGGAGCTCGACCTGGAGCTCCCCGGATCTGGATGGGGCGGAGAGCCGGCGGGGGAGCAGCAGGAGGCCGGCGGTGGGTGAGTAGAAGGCGGCGGGACGAGCGGCCTGGGCGGCGGCGCGCCATGGGGGCTGCTCGGCCAGGAGGTGGTGAGGAAATGACGACGGCGCTCAGAGGCCCATGGCGGCGGTGGCGAGGTTGGGGAAGGGAGGCGCTGGGGAGAGAAGTGAGAAGAGAGAGCTGGCTTTGGAGAAATCAGTGGGGGCAAGAAATTGGGGAAGAAGGAGCCGGCTGTTGCGTGTAGAGAAGCAAAGGACTGCAGTGTGAGCAGGTCGGCCAGGTGGAGAAGAAAGCTGTTGCTACGTGTGGAGAGAAAAGGACTGGAGTGAGCATGTGCGCCAGGTGGAGGGAGGGAGCTGCCAGCGGGTGGAGGAGAAAAATAGAAGAGAGAAAAAAGAATCTGCTGGTGGGACCCTCACGTCAGCTAGAAGATTATTTCTATCTTTTGTTTTTTTCTATTTTTAGAAATTGATTTAAGAATAAATTTTGAGTCCAGTATTAGTTTGAAATTGTTTGGAACTTGTTTGTCGCATATGTGATTTCCCAGGGTTTGATTTGAGTGAAAAACGAATGGTTGACTGTTATGTCAACGCATCTGCACTATAGTCCAAATTGGCAATCCGATCTAGGATTACTTCATAAAGATCTTAAGCTTTGCTTTAAAAAGGAAGAAGTATTAAGGGTAATTGTGCATCTCAATCTCACTGTCTCAAAAACCTTAGAGGATTCTAAATCGTTTATACCACTTAAGAGAATTATTAGAGCAATGTCTCGGTGAAGTTGGTTCCGCTGAGTTAGTTGAGGTTGTTTCACGTCGGGTTTGCTAAAGTTTCCGAGTTAAGACAATTTAAATTGCTTAAATGCATGCATATAAAAGAAGAACTCCAAATTACTCACGATGATCTTCACGGATCTCGTATTTTAAGAATAGGGTTATTACACACTGACAGGTAGCCCGTGCCCATCAGTGGTGAAATCACTTCACTGACGGGTAGGAAATGAATATGCGATGAGCCTCAAGGCTATTATCAAGGATTTCATCACTGACGGGTAGGAAAACTACCTGTCAGTGATGACTTTCAGTGATGGGTAGATTTTCCGCCCGTCAGTGATAACATTATTTATCACAGACGGGTAGGAAAACTACCCGTTAGTGATGACTTGCAGTGTCATCACGGACGGGTAGAAAACTGACCCGTCAAAGATGACTAAACTAGCACTGGCAGGCATAATTTTGGCCCATTCGTGATGACTTTTTCTATGTATAAATGCGGGACCTAGTCATTTTCGCCGCGTTCGAACCCTAGTTTTCTTTCGCACCCCCCCGAGCCCGGATCCGGTCGCCGCCTCTTCCTCGAGCCCGGATCCGACCGCTGCCTCCTCCCCGAGCCTCCCGAGTCTGGATCCGGTCGTTGCCTCTTCCTCGAGGCCGACGACCGCTCCTCCGCCTTGCAGCAGCGCTGGCGCCGGTGGAGGCCGCCGTTCTCCCCTCGACGTCGCTAGAGTTTGCCGTGCATGCAAGGTTAGTTTGGTCATCTTAATGCTAATTACTGGATAAACTAGAATTTGGCCTACTCATTGATGCTTGTAGCCAACGAACTGAATAGCTATATGCACATGTGCTCTATTGATCATCTCATGGTGGTGTTAACCGAGATTCTTAGGGCTGCTAAGTTAATGGCATAAGCTGATCTTATATAACATGATAATCTGAACTTAACGTTCATATAAAAGAAAATCAAGCTTTCATCTAGCTCATGTGATCTAAGTGACTGTGCTAAATGTGTGTGCTAAGTGTGGTTTGCGTAGGTCTGATGCTAGGTTCATTGCTAGAATTAGACATGCTCTAACCCCTAACTGAATTAACTTGTTTTTAACCCTGTATATGCGCATGCACTTGTCTTCGTCTCCGTCGTGTTTGTGACACTGCGCTGCACTGCACAAGATACTTTTTTTTAGAAAGAGTGTTTTGTGCAGTGTAAACACAATGTCACAATGGTGACGACGCTCTATTGCGGTTACACTGCATAAGAAAACTATGCGACGTATCAGACGCCTTCCACTAGGTATTACCTTCCGAACCTCTCTACTTTGTTATATGCTGATTATACCGTACTAAATTGTGAATTGTGACTGACATGATTGTGTGCTTCGATCAGAGGTCAGGATGAAGCCCGAGCATAAGAGAGAGTGCAGATACAGATGTCGCATTCTAATGCGTCGTCGCATTCTAATGCGTCGTCGCATTCTAATGCGTCCATTTCTAGTCAGTGTGTAAACACTTTAGCTAGTACTTTCTACCCATGAACCAAGCCCTAGATAGTTCGTTTCCATATGAAACTGATTTTGTATTGTTCTTTTGAAACTTATTTGAGATGTGCAAAATTCTTTAGCAACTTGTACGATGTCGAATGTGTTGTACATATATATATATATATATTTGAGATGTGGACTTGTCAAATTTGAGATGTAGAATTGAGAAATTTTTTTAATTTGTGTTGTGGATACTTGTGATATATATTGTCCTGTGCATGCTGGGGCTATGCAGAGGCTGTACATGCAGCTGGGATGTTATTCTGTTTTTCAGAGGTGGCAAGCAAAATGAACTGATGAGGCTAGGAAACATGCATAGAAAACACTGCCTGGTATGTAAGTCTCACCACAGACGGGTCGTATGTTTACCCGTCAGTGATGACTTATCACAGACGAGTAAAAATACAACTCGTATGTGATGATCCTGCTCTAGGCGAACGACTAAGACTGTCATCACTGGCGGGTGAGTAATACCCACCTGTCAGTGATAAGTCTCCCATGAGCCCGACACATATATCATCACTGACAGGTTATTTTTCGGGCCGTCAGTGTTGAAGTCCTTGTAATGGCGGGAAAGTCATCACTGACGGGTTTGGATTTGGCCCGTCCGTGATGAATTGTTCTAACCGAGCGACTTGTCATTTTCGCCGCGCGTCGAACCCGAGTTTTTGCTCCTAAGTTCTGACCAGCAGCAGTGCCTCCACGCGTCCAGAGCAACGTTGCGGCCGCCGAGAAGCGTGATTTGTGGGCAATTTGGTGAGAGGAGAGCTAGGGGTCGCATTTGGAAGGGGACAGTGCTATATTTTGAGTTGGAGACAAGAGGTTAGTAATTACTGTCTCTATATCATTTATTAAGTGTGTACATCCCCTAAAGGATGTAGATTAAAGCCTTCGTATTTATCCATTGTAATTTCATACTTAAATAGAAACCGGCCCCTTTGGATATTAAGCCAAATTTCTAGAATGAAAGCCTTTATGCTCTTATTAATAAAATTTATGAACCTTAAACCAATTTACTTGTGGATTTTGGATAAGCTAGATAGGTAGAAGTTGTAAGTCCTATTGCAAAAATACTCCACTTTTCATAATAGAATCCTCATATTTTAGTAATCAATTAATGTGGTCGATGGATTGAATTGTACGTAGCAAAAGTAACACTAATTGTATATGATCAAACTTTATAATTAAGTGGATAATTTTGTGCTATCATTTATTACTATAGGATCGATGGATCGAAGTTAGATGTACGGGGATCGTGATACCATAGGGTACATAGATGCTTTATCTGGATTTCTTAGAGTTGCCTGAGAAGATATGTTGAGGAAGAGAAAGAATGAAATGTGTTGTTCATGTCGTAATTGCAATAACATGGAGATGGTGTAGATGACAAAGGACTTGCAATTACACTTGCTTATAAAGGGTTTCATGAATGGTTATACCCGTTGGACAAGTCACGACGAGGAGGAAGAAGTTGCCACTGGCGAAGAGGCAGAAGTCGTCCCAAGTGGCGAAGAGGTAGGAGTGGGTGTTGGTGAAGGGGTAGAAGTCGAGGCTAGACATGTTGCGTCGCTTGACGAACTGGTGGAAGAAGCCAATTTGGAATCCTCAAATGAGGATATGGTTGACGTACACAAGGATTTGGACCAAATGTTGCGTGACGCGGAAGGGACGAACCTTGGTGGAAGAGAGTACGATGAGTTCTTAGGCTTGTTGGGAGACCTAGAAATACCCTTGTTACCGGGATGCAAACCGAAGCACACACGATTGGCTGTCGCGCTAGAACTGTTGAAGATCAAGGCAAGCAATAACTGGTCGGATACAAGTTTCACAAAGTTGTTGGTGCTCCTAGAGGACATTCTTCCAGAAGGGAAACGTGTTGCCAACAACAACTTACAAGGCCAAGAAGGTTATATGCCCTCTTGGATTAGAAGTAACAAAAATATATGCATGTCCGAATGACTGTATTCTGTACCGCAAAGAGTATGTGAACCTGCATAGATGTCCGTCGTGCAAGACATCCCGATATAAGCGTATTACAAATGTAGAAAATTTTCATGATGACGAGGATGAAGGTGGGGGTGTGGTGAAGGGGCCTCCAGCAAAGGTAGCTTGGTATCTTCCGATCGTTCCCCGTTTGAAACGTTTGTTCACTAATAAGAAGGAGCCAAAGCTGATGCATTGGCACTCAGAGGGGCGTAAGGAAGATGGAATAATGAGACACCCTGCCGACGCATGCCAGTGGAGGACTGTCGATAGAGTATTTCTGAAATTCGGTAAGGAGCCGAGGAACATAAGGTTTGGGATGAGTACGGACGGAATCAATCCATTCGTAACATGAGCAGCCGACACAGCACATGGCCCGTCCTCCTCAGTATTTACAACCTTTCTCCATGGCTGTGCATGAAGCGTAAGTACATACATCTCTCCGTACTCATTCAAGGGCCTAAGCAACCTGGAAATGATATTGATGTGTACGTACAGCTACTGAAGGAAGATTTAGCAACACTTTGGCACGACAGGGTGGAAGTTTGGGATGCAGATAAACAAGAGAACTTCAACCTACGCATCTTGTTGTTCACAACCGTGAATGATTATCCTGCTTATGGAAACTCGTCCGGCCAGACTATGAAAGGACATGAAGCATGTGTTGTGTGCCTAGAACAAACAGTGAGTCAGTTCTTGATACACTCATGTAAAATCGTATATATGGGTCACCGTCAGTTCCTTCCGAACGATCACATTTGGAGGAAGTGGAAGAAACAGTTCAACGGAGAATTCGAGATACGGGAGCGCCCCGCACAAAAAAAGGTGAAGAAATCTATGAAATTGTGAAAGATATCGATGTTGTGTTTGGAAAGCAACAGAAGTTGAGGCCGGGCATCTGGAAAAAGAAATCCATATTTTGGGACTTGCCGTACTGGAAGGTGCTAAATATCCGTCACAGCATTGATGTCATGCATGTCACAAAAAATATGGGCGACAACTTGATTGGTCTCTTGCTGAACGTTCCAGAGAAGACAAAAGATGGTGTGAAGGCATGCCTTGACATGCAAGAAATGGGTATCAGACCAGAGCTGGGACCACAATTGACGAAGAAAGGCAAAACATACATCCCCCCTGCTTGCTACACTCTTAGCAACGTTGAGAGACGGGAATTGTGCCAGTGCCTCTTTGGGGTGAAAGTTCCATCTAGTTACTCGGCAAACATAAGATACTTGTTTCAATGAAAGACTTGAGATTAATGGGCATGAAGTCTCATGACTGTCATGTGATGATGACACAGATCTCACCTGTTGCAATAAGAGGTATCTTGGAGCCTGGAGTTCGCGAGACAATAACAAACCTGTGTAGCTTTCTCAATACGATCTCAGTCAATCAACCCACAGCGACTATCTAAACTGCAGTACGAGATAACTGTTATAATATGCCAACTAGAGATGTACTTCCCTCTGTCATTTTTCGATATCATGATCCATCTGATGATCCATGTTGTGCACGAGATACAGATGTTGGGACCCGTGTTCCTACATAGCATGTACCCGTTCGAGAGGTACATGGGTATTCTGAAGCGCTATGTTCGCAACAGATACCGGCCGGAAGGGAGCTTCATCGAAGACTATGCTGCCGAAGAGGTCGTCGAGTTTTGCACGGATTACATGGCTGAACACCATCCCATAGGTGTGCCCCGTTCTTGGCACGAGGGTAGGCTCACTGGCGTCGGGACAATTGGAAGGAAAGATTACCAGCCTTCTGATACAACAGAGGTTGATAGAGCTCATTTCACGGTCTTGCAACACATGTTAGTGGTGGATCCATATATCAAAATTCACAAGCAAGTGTTACGCCAATAGAATCCGAAAAAGTCTGAATTTTGGATCACGAAAACACACAACATCGGGTTCAACCAATGGTTGAAGAACTATTTTTACGATAAAAACTCTTCAACTGAAGAAGAAGATGTAGCCGGATGGTTGGCAAGAGGACCCGTCACGAATTTCATGACATGGCAAGGGTACGAGATCAACGGATATACATTTTACATGGACGCCCAAGACCGAAAAAGTATATACCAGAACAGTGGGATCCGGGTAGAAGCCCGTAGTCCCCGAGGGATTAAGTGCAACTACTACGGTATAATCAAAGAGATTTGAGAACTTGACTACATAGTCACCAAGATCCCCTTGTTTCGATGCTGATGGGTGAATCTCAAAGATGTGCACGTGAAAGATCAGAACTTCACTACCGTGGATCTAGAGAGTTTTGGGTCAATAGAAGAGCCTTTTATCTTTGCTAAACAGGTTGCCCAAGTCTTCTACATAGTCGACCCATCAAATAAGAAGCGCCATGTTGTGAGGAATAGAAAAAGGAGTATCGTTGGAGTTGACAGTGTAGTTGATGAAGAAGACTACAACCAATTCGACGATCCGAAACCCGATTGTGAAGACGAAGAATCAAGTGATGACGAAGAACCAAATGATGATGTGCCAACGTACGTATGTCGAGATCATAATGAAGGACTACCATATAATGGAAAAAAGGTAGTCGACAATGACGACGATGACTAAAATTGTCAAATTGGGTACTTTGATGTGCATATTGTCAATACCTAGTTGTATTTTGTTCCATATGGTCCCAAATTTTTATTGTTGGACATTTACTTCAATTAAATGATCAAGTACTCTACTTTGTTGTATTTACAGTGCTATTTTAGTATGAACATACTGAATCTCCACACTGAAATGCAAATTTAGTAAGTTCACTAAGTTGAAACTGGCCTTACTGAATCTGCATTTCAGTATGCAGATCGATTCAGTGTGATGAAATTGTTATCACGGACGGGCAAAAACATTAGCCCGTCCATGATGACGTCCACCGGCACAGGTCAAGTCATCACTGACGGGCATGAAGGCTGGCCCGTCCGTGGTGACTTGCCACCGGCGCATGACAAGTCATCACTAATGAAATTATTATCACGGACGGGCCGGAAGGATCGCCCATCCAAGATGACTTGCCCAGCTAGTGGAAGTCAAGTCATCACTGACGGGCATAGAGGAGACCCGTCCGTGATTACTGTTTCATCATGGACGGGTCGCATCTACGCCCGTCAGTGATGACTTGCCCTTCCGCCACTAGTCAGGTCATCACTGACGGGCGTAATGTGGCCGGTCCATGATGAAATTGTTATCATGGACGGGTCACATCGGCGCCCGTCAATGATGAATTCTCTGCGTAGGGTTGGCAAGTCATTACGGACGGGCTAATCGTTTTGCCCGTCCATGATGACTTCTTCTATTTATATACCTGTGCCCGCCGGACTTGAAATTTTTCACCGCGCGTCGAACCCTAGACTTGCTCTTCTGTTCTGACCAGCAACGGCGCCTCCTCGCCATAAGAGCATCGTTGCGGCCGCCGCCCACCGTGAACCCTAGCGCCCTCCCGTCGCCGCAATGGATGCCTCCCCGACCACCCCCGCCGCCGTGGACGCTCCTCTCGTCCCAACAACCAACGCCGTGGACGCTCCTCTCCCCATCGACGGTGCCGTGGACGCTTCACTCCTCCCAACAACCGCCGCCGCGGGTTCTCCTCCCCACAGGTACCCCTATAACCACATGGAAATCTACCGGTTTGCCACTTGTTCGTTTGCTAGGGCATGAGTCTATTCCATATGCTTTTGATGATGCTGGACGGCCTAGCTCGGAACTATACTTATGCTCTATTGTTCTTGGTGATCCTCATGTGTTGTAATGCTCAAGATATGTTGTGTTGTCCTACTACTGGTTCGGCAAAGTAGTTTCTGGTAAGGCAATTCATCTATTCCTAAGATTCATGTGTATGTGCAAAACTCTTCCAGACTGCTATGTTACATTTATGATAAGAATAGACTGTGATGCTTGTTCTTAGTTTAAATAGATAAGAATGGAAGCTATACTTGATGATTGGTTTATTTTATTTGTTGGATATGCACAGAACAAATACTTGCCTGATATTTTCTGGTGTTTAGACTTTTATGAACACATGCTATTCTGATGCTAGGCTCTTATGGTTCGGTTATAAATTGATAAGAACAAATGCTCATGTGATCTGTTTGCTAGGGCATGAGTCTAGACATGTTTCAAGACCCTCTCATTGTACAAAAAAACTGAGTTAGAGTAGTACCTGCAATGACTCTCTCTCTCTCTCTCTCTCTCTCTCTCTGTGCCTGCCTCTCCTCTTGTCTTCCCTTCTCTGTTCTCCATCCATCTATTGTTTCCTTGGTGAGGTGGTATATCACTCTCACGCATGAACACACACACACACACACTCTCAAGAAGAGTTATTTGTAGTAATAGCTTGTTATGCGAATATTGCTATGTATGATGATATTTATCATAAAATGCTGAGCACCTCCAGTTCCACTGACTCTTCTTTTGCTGCTGTTGCTGAGCATATTAATTTTTTTTCACAATTGTTGTTGTGTTGTGTCTAGAAATACTCACACTAGGAGTAGTGGTTTGCTTATTTTTGTTGGCTGCAATGATGGTTTTCTTGTTAACCTGAGACCTACTATGAGGATAATACCTACTATGGTTTGCTTAGAAATGTTTACATTACAGTTAGTAGTTTGCTTTTTTTTTCCTCAATTAGTTGTTAGTTTGCTGATACACTTGTTGGTTGGCTGGCTGCAATGATGATTACAGTTAGTAGTTTGCCTTTTATTTTCTCAACAATTGTTAGTTTACTTATATGTTAGTTTACTTAGCACAATCATCTAATTGGGCTGCACGCACTATTTTCCAGATTCTTTATATAGGCTCTTATCATATATGGTAGGGTTAGGACACTCAAGTTTCAATTTTCAAAAAGATCACATATTCAATATATATGAATAATATATAAAAGTTCAAAGTAATTAGTTAGTTTTTTTTGCAAAAAAGATAGATGACGGGCGAAGAAACTACTGGTTCGTCGGAGCCCCTGACGGCAACGAAAAGAGTTAGGAAATCGAGAACCGGTAATAAGATGCCTACGCAAAGGCAAGTCATCACGGAGGTAGACCAGATAACAGGGTACCCTTGCCAACCCCAGAAAACGGTATCTAAGTTCAACAGCGCTTGTGGTTATCTGGCACGTCAACATGTAAAAATCACAACAAAAGATTGGACTGAAGTGCCCAAGGCCCAGATTGGAAAAATCATGAAGGAGCTGTGGAGCAAGTTTGAGATCCCCGAAGGCAACAAGGAGAAAGTAGAACGGGCGGCGAAGGTGACGATGGCTAAGTCTCACTGGAACTTCAGGAGCACGCTGAACAAATAATATGTTCAGAAACACCGCTCGCCGTTACAGAGATATCGCCAAATAACAGAGCCGGTTTGGGAAGATTTCATTCAAATGAAGTCTACGGAAGAGTTCAAGGCGAAGAGTTTAACGCTCGAAGAATAAACACCCCCACCACCTGGGCAGTCATGGCTACGTTAGGAAGATGGCGGACTGGGGGATAGAGAACGCCGCACTACGAGAGGCTAGAAAACCAGTTCCTTTCGACTACATCGAGAGTCGCGGGCGGGCATGGATCAGGGGGCGCACAAAGACCGACCTGACTACGGGGGCTGTTTCCTTCTCGACCCCCGAAGTTGAGGACGTGTCCAATCGTCTGGTACGAACTTAACCCACCGTGTCGATTTCATAAGTATAAATAATTTATGACAAATCGCTCAATACTATATCTCGTACTGTTTCTATTGCAGAGGGAGTTGAGCCAGCAAGAATCTTCCTCGAAGTCCATCGGGAGCGAGAGATGGCTAGACCCTCTCGTGAAAGCTCTGGGAAACCTTGAGAAATCTGGGCGCGTGCGAGGCCTTGGGGTTGCCGCTACATAGAGCGTAGCTTTCCCCCAAACCCAAGAGGAGGCCAAGCAAAGGAAGAGAAGCAGGAAAGAAACTCTTATTGAAGAGATAACGAGGAAGGTACAAGACAACATGGCCGACGACATGCTTCGGAAGGCGAGAGAGGAGGCACGCAGGGAGGCGGCCTCCCTGTTCGAGGGGCAGCTGCGGCCCTTGCCTCCTAACCGCGCTGAGCCTAGCGCCGCGTACGGATGGAGTAGCTGCGCCTCCGCAAATGCTACTTCCGAAGGGAGAGCTGACACGCTTCCTATCGACAACATCACTATAAGTTTGTTTAGTTACACGAATGCTTCACAACGAGTTTTGTGGACGTGTAACTGAATCACAATTGTCCTGCAGGCGCCAGCAAAGTGCGACCTGGTGATGATGCTACCCGGCGGTGTGCCCTTGACGGTGGCACAAGGGCTAGCGTATCAACCAACTTTGGAGCAACGCTTGCACAACGTTGAAATACCGTCTACGATGGCGAAGGTACAGGTGGACTCCGTAGTGCCCGCGTATAATGTCGTACGAGTCCCCATGCCCCTCAAAGATGATGTGACAACAATAGGTCAGTGCGTCAATTGTTTCATCATGTGGCCGAAGACGGGATAATTCTGGACGCAAACACTCCGACCTCTCATCATCTATCTTCGGCCAACCGCAGTCCGTCGTGCCAGTCGCCATTGGACTTGAGCGGAACCGTTAAGCTGATGTTATTCTCAATGGGCGAGGGGGACATCATGAACACTTGCACACAGAAGGAGACCCCAGCAGCATTGATGGACGAGCCCGTCGAACCACAAAAAAGGAAACGGCGCTCCAAGAATAAACAGGACCCCCGCCCAGTGGAGGAGGCCCCGACGACAGTGATGGACGAGGCGGTGGCCATCACGGAGCACAATGAGCCCCAGACGGCAGTGACGGAGGAACCCATGACCCAGTACAAGGAACCACTATCGAAGGAGGTCTTGAAGGCTACATTGGAGGGTGTTGCACCTAAGGGTACCCAACCATCTGCACCAAAAAGTGTTACGCCCAATGAAACCCAATCAGCTGCACTGGAGGATGTTATGCCTAACGAAACCCAACCATTCATATCACGGCGTAGCGATCCGAGTCCAGTCAAGTCTCTGAGGAAAACCCGAGGACGACGAGGCCAAGGCGGCAAGAAACAGAAGGCTAATAGCGTCAGTAAGGCTTTAACGTATTCATCAGAAAAGTACTATCCTGCTGCCCCTCTAGCCCAGAAATACAAATGTGGTGAGCCACTCCTCCCGGAGCTTCAACTAAATAATATGGCCTAGCAAATCAAAATTCTACATAATCACTACATGCATGAATCCACGAAGCCTGGTGCTGAGCAGTACATCACGGTTAGAGTGCCATCTGAGTACAATTTCTACGATGAAGTTGGGACTGGTACGTTTGACGTCAACTATGAAGACCTGTTCAGTCTCTATACCTTCGATAGACTCGACGCTAACATCATGAGGATATGGATGCTCCACATGGTCCAAGAGATCAGGCGCTTGAATACAAACGTTGGATTGATCGATCCATACCTATTCAACTGGAGGGTGCTCAACGAGAATGCAGAGATGGTCACGCAGTTCATTGTGAAAGTATGGCTCGCCCAAAGGACCAAGGATTACATAATGTTTGCCTACAACCCACCGTAAGTTCTTTAGTACTTTTGACCATGATGTCGTGTATGCAGCGACCACTGGGTACTTGTGGTTATCGTTGGACTATGGAACAAGGTCTTTTACTTTGATTCCATAATGTAAACGAAACGTGACTTCTCGATGATACGAAAGTGCATCGATGATGCCTTCGTGATCTATAAGGCGTCGGGAGGGGTTAATTACAAGGTAAGGGGAGCAAAAAAGCTCACCCATAAATTTGATTTCTTGTGCCAACAATAACGAGAAGCAACGAACACATGTGGGTTCCATGTTTGCACGCACATGGAGGCGATTGCGCTAGCGTGGACTGAATGTGGAGTACATAAGGTATTGATGGATCTAATATCTACATCGACAGTCTATTTAATAGCTACTTTGTTTCCATATGAAATTAATGTTGTTCTCATTTTTTTACAGGAATTTCATATTAACACGCAAGAGCAATTTGATGCAAGCCAGGACTTTACACGCATATTGGCGCGCTTTGCATATTTCTTCAACAATTTTGTAGTAAACCCCGCCGGTGAATTCTACTCCGGCGTACCCCCATCTACATAAATTTGCTCGAACTAATTATGTATTGTTCTTTTCTAAAGTTTAGACTTGTCAAATTTGAGATGTCAAACATATTTGAGATGTGACAAATGTGCGATGTAGAGTGCGTTGTATATTTGAACGGACTTGTCAAAATTGAGAAGTCAAATTAAAATAATTCGTTGATTCCTGTTCTACACTGCATATATGCTTGTGATATATGTCCTGTGCATGCTGGGGCTGTACAGAGGCTGTGCAGCTGGGGTATATTTTGTTTTTCAGAGGGCATGGCTAGCAAAATGACCCGAGGTTAACCAGGAAGCAGGAAAACCCTGCCTGGTTGGTACTTACCATCGCTGATGGGTGCCTTTTCCACCCGTCCGTGATGATCTCCATCACAGCTGACGAAATATCACCAAGGACGGGTAAAAAAGGACCCGGCAGTGATGGTAGGCTTATCATTGACGGGTCGATATTCTACCTGTCCGTGATGATGTTTTGTTCACCTATGATGAAATATCATCACAGAGGGGTGAAAATAGTACCCATCAGTGATGGTAGCGCTATCACTGACGGGTCAATATTGTACCCGTCCGTGATGATGTTTTGGTCACCTGTCATGAAATGTCATCACGGACGGGTGAAAAAAGCAGCCGTCAGTGATAGTACAGTTATCACTGACGGGTCTATATTCTACTCGTCTGTGATGATGTTTTCGTCACCTCTGATGAATACTCATCATGGACAGGTTGAAAGTGTACCCGTTAGTGATGAGACTACTATCACTGACGGTTCCTTTTTTTACCCGTTGTGATGAGATTTATCAGTGACGGGTACGAGTCATTACTGGGTTTTTGGCCCGTCAGTATTGACATTTTTTGTAGTAGTTATGTGATCCTCTACACCCTTCCAATCACTGTTTCGCAATTTTCTATAATGAAGTGGGATACCATGTTACCTGAAAGGAAAGGTACCAATGACACAACCAAATAGCTGTGTGTATTGGTGCTCCAGATCTTTTGCTCTAACAAAACAATAACTCTTGTTTTTATGGAAGTTTATTTTAACCCTAAAAAATGTTCCCAGACACACAATAATAGTTTTAGATTTTTAGCTTGCTCAAAATCATGATCTAAGAAGAGAATGGTATCACCTGCATACTAAAGGATGGATAAACCATCATTGACACGACGGGGGATAACTCCATGGATTTAGCCATCCTCCAACTTATTGGCAATAATGTTGAACAATTGTGGCGATAAAGAATCTCCTTGACGTAGCCATTTTATGGTTTGAAAGAACACCCCAACATCATCATTCACCTTGATGCCAACGCTACCCCCCTTACATAATGCCCAACCCAGGAGCACCATTTGGGCAAAAGCCCTTTCAAGCGCAAGGTCTATTGCAAAAATGACCACCTCATATTATCATATGCTTTCTCAAAGTCGACCTTAAAAATGACCCCATTCAATTTTTTCCTATGGTTGATGAGTCCATTTTTTACTTATTATTTTCCTTAAGTTTGATCCTTATTTAATGAATTTTGACTAGATAAATTCTTGATTATTGCTACTAATGAACGATTAACTGCTAGATTGTGTAAATTCCTCTTTTTAGACTTAATGTGTGTAGGATCGCTGAAAAAAGGACATATATGGATATGTTTGGAAACTACTCGTATAGAGGAGCACCCATGAAGAAACGAGAGCCCAAATGGAGCATCTAGTAGGTTTGCTAACGAGTGGTACGGGCGCTGCCATGTCAAACTGAACACTTTCCGTGAAGGCACTCAAAGGAGAATCACGACGGTTGTTCTGCGAAACCCTAAACAACACCTGCAATTTATATAAAGAGAGGAAGGGAAGATAGAAGGGGTACCGGCCGTGGGAGACAGCAAAGCACAGAAGTGAGACCTCCATCCATAAATCCACATCTAGATCTTGTCCTCTCTCCATTACTTTTGCCAAGAAGCAAGGTTGTAAGACAGTTTAAGTATTTCAATCAAGTACTTCTTCAATTTTATCTCCTTGTTGTAATGTTTTCCATTCATCTAATCTTGTAATTCCTATGGATCATGAGTAGTCCATCATAAGCTTCAAGAGGAGGATTAGCCTCGTAGATGAAAGGTTATTTGAAATGGATCATGATTATTTTGTTTTTAATACTACATGCATATTTTCTGTCTCCATAAATGATTTCAGGAACACCGCCATCTTTGATTTGACACCGTAAGACATCGTCAGCACTCTCTGGTATTCTCAAGAACGATCTCAACACCGTGACTGTTTCCACGACACCTCGCTTCCTTAGAATTGATAAACCTTGGAATATTTCCAAGGTCAAACTTACTACAACCGATCGAGTCTTCTTGCTAGGCCGGCATCAATGGTCTCATGCAAAATTACTGCCCCCTTCCATAATATTACTTCTCAGCATAAAAGCCGTCTGAGTGGGACACACCAGGTTTTGTGCCACGATGGCAATCCAGTTGGTGCCTACCTTAGTAAAAAATTTGAAGCTAACGTTTAACAAACAGATCGATCTATATAGTTGAATGCTTTTGCATCGACAGTTTTTGGAAGCAAATAATAATCCTGAAATTGAGACTAAAAAGTGGCAACATTTCTTGATGAAATTAAGCAAAAAGCGCCATCAGATCATCCCTGATAACGTCCCAAAATTTTTACAGAGTTCCGCTACGAAGCCGTCTGTGCTAGGATTTTATTATGTTCCATCCAGAATATTGCATCTTTCACTTCTTTCTCCAAAAAAGATTCGGTGAGTAAATCATTTCCAATATCAGAAACCTAGGGGATATTCTTAGTCATGCTTTCAACCATCAGAAAATTTTATTTTATAGTAATAGTGTAATGTGTTTCTTAACCTGAAACTCATCACGCATCACCCCCTCCTCCTGTTCTATATGGAAGATTTGTTGATTTCTATGCTTGTTGTCTACCACTAAGTGAAAATACTGAGTGTTATTATCCCCTTCTAAAATGTGTTTCACCTTAGCATCGCTGATACCACTTGATTTCTACTTCCCGCAAAAGTTTTGCTAGGTTTTCATTCGCTTGACATTTAAGAACTATAAAGACCCATTGTTTGTAAGCATGTAAATAGAACTTTAGAGTTCTACTTGAAGTAAAGTGGAGCTTTTGCATTTCATGTCATCATGTAGGTCAATTACAAATCTGCATATACTTGAAAATTGAACACCTGACCTAAAACTAACTGCAATAATCACAAGAAGTTAGTGGTAACTAGACACTCATGTAATGTGTTTTTAAGCCCATAATTATTTTAAAGGGATTCCCTGCAAATTTCTAGGTTCTTGAAATTAGGTATGATTGTCCCAATGGTGCATGTTTGCTGCATAGTCAAAACAGGGAAACGAGTAGTTACTAATTGAGTGAAGTATTTTTTCAGCTATATTCTACCAACATTTAATTTGAACCTTAAGAATCTTCCTGAACTCCTCTATAGCTTGCCCAAAAGTTTTGTAACCATATTTCCTACAATTATCTTTCAAGATCAAAATAAGCCTTATCCATGCTCCTTTTTAATTAAGCGATAAATTGAATTCCGGTCAACTTCAGAGTTAAATCAAACATACCTTTCTAGACTCTTAGTAATTTCTTTTAAATGTTCTGGAGCAAGTTGGTCCATCCAAACATCTGAATTTGAAATGGGAATTGAAATCAACAAAAGGGAAGGGTTTTAAACCCTGTCAACGAAGCTGGGCCAAATCGGCCGCTCTACTCTTCTCGCTGGGCCGAGCCCATGCTTGCCCCGCCTCCCCTCTGGATTTTCTCCTTGTGCCGTTGACGCTCTGATCCCACAGGCAAACGCCCGCCGGCGTGGTGTTCTTCTCCTGCCAGGTGCACTCATCATGCCTGAGCGTCCTTAGCACGATGCCGGTGCCTCATCTCGGTCCCTCCTCCTAGTCCAAGCTCCCTCCAATCGCGCTCCTTGGCTCCGCGTTCTCCACCGCTCCCCTCCGAGCTCGCAGTCGAGTGCCTATACCAGCATCGACAAGCACTGCCGAGGCTGGCGAGCACACCGCTGCGGGCGTCCTCTCCCTTCTCACATTGGCGAGACCTCTCCCCACCCTCGCAAGTGCGCATGAGCCTCCAATACTCACAGCGAACTCATTCTTGTCTTTTCTTGCGTAGGATCACCGCGGAACCTCCTGACCGAAGTCATCTTCCTCGCGTTCGGCGAGCTCCCTCGGCCACGTCCCCGTTCTTTCAACTGGTGAGACCACCCCTTCCCTTTTCTTGCCAAATTATTCTGCTCCAGTTCCGTGGATCCATCACCAAATTAATTGCATTTTGGTGCAGAAGACACCCTGATTTCGTGATTCTTCTCCGGTGCCGGTCGTCTCCCCACCGACGAGAAATTCCCCAGAACCAGTGAGTTTTGATCTCAGCAAAGTGAAATTCATGTTTCTCGGGATCTCTCTCCTCTTTTCTAACTGCTTGGTTTCCTTTCGGGTGCTCTAGGACTCCATGCCACCGACACCAAGCTCCGCCACCCTCTACTTCGCCTCCTCCCGCCCCCGTTGAGCATCAAAACAAAACCGGGGTGAGCCCCTCTACCTAATGGTGCTCCTATTCTTTCTTCTCCCCCTTCCATGATCTTCCACCACCGCTTGCCGTTGTTTGGGACACCGGTGGTGAAACCCCTGAGCCGAGCCCGTCGGTATAAACAAACAAAAAAAATGGGAGGAAAGGGAGAGAAGAGGGAGAGTGATGTTCTATCAAGTGGGGTCCGGATGTAATAGTCTAGGGAGGGAAGAGAAAGGGGAGCGCTGGTCTGTACGTCCCCTTGTCATTGACCAGAGCTAGCTGAGGTGTGAGTAGGAAAAGTATTACTGTAATTTGAAATTTTGAAAATTAGCAGAAACTAACTAGAAATTGGTAAAATTTCAAGAATTTATAACTACTGTATACCAAATCCGAATTAAGTGATTTTTGGTTTCTTAGTTTTCTTTTAACTTGTATAACAGTATGGTATGATATTTATTCATGTTACATTGCTCCAAAAATTTGAAATGCCCATACTACCCTTTCTTCCTTAAGTTGCAATAGACCTTGTATACCATGATTAATGAGCTCAACATGAACACATGAAGTACCAAGAGGATACTTAGGATATATGTTAGGCATTGGGTTAGTACTTACATTTATTAGTGTTGTTCACCTACTAATTCTGGAGGCGGACAAATAAAACCCTAACACCGACATATATACCTTCAAAATTCCATAACTCCAATCCTAGAGCTCCGATTTCACCAAAATCAGTTGCGTTAGCTTCATATAAACATTCTCTACATGTTAGAATGCATATCATGCATTTTTGGATTTCTATACTCGCTGGTTTTGATTAAGGTTCCTTTATTGCTTTATTTCGGTATTTGGGGATTCAACTGGGTAGAACCGAGCAACGAGGAATTTACCGAAGCCAAGTACTATAGTGAGTTTGATCAATTGCAGCAAGGCAAGTATTAAAAAAGCTTGCTAAGATTCCTTTAATTCTCTTCATGCTACGCTTGTGATTGGAACGAAATGCTTGATTGCAATGTTATGACGATGATATGTTATGTGATGGTGAATCAGTAGCATGCTAGGTCCAATTGTGGTGCAAGGTCAGCGGTGATCTTTCAATTGGACTAACAAAACATGGAACCCTAAATGGTGAGTTGTGAGAGTTGGGGTACCGTCACCTACAGATGGGTCAATGAACGAGGTGACCGTAAGCACCACGAACCGTTCAGTTGATGCCGGTGTCGTAGGGCTTTACCCATCACCCCACGGCGGGGCTGAATTGAGAATGGTGGGAAGTCACGGTCAGCCAACCCTGAACTTATGCCTTATCAATTCACCTCCTGCGTTGGGCAAGTTCTGTTCGTCTTGCCCAACTACTCATTTGGCTAAACCTTGTCTGGTTAGTCAGAAATTGAGATCTAGCCTTGCTTGGCTGACTCAAATAAATGGTTGAGCCTTGTCTAGATCAACTATACAAACTAAATTGTTTTGTTTGACTTGCTGCAATGTTTAGCCTTGAAATTTTGTCTAATTTCAATTGCTCGATGAATTGGTTCAGTAGAATTCTTGCTTGAATTGCTACATGCTCAAATCTGAAATGAAACTTGGTAATGAGGAATACATATGGATATTGTCTTATCAAGTATGCTCATGTCATGTGTTCATTATGGTGTTATTATGCAATCCTTGTATTCCTTCTTTTTCACATGTTATGCTGAAATTAAATTTGGATGAGCCTACAAGTGTATCTTGCAAGTACGAGAGTACTTACGGAATTCCATTCCAAACTTGTTGCAGGTGATCCTAGTATCGGTGAGTACTACGATACTGAAAATGTCGATACCAATGCTTAGATTAGCTCTATCCTTTACGGTCGAAGTGTGTGGGTGTTTGTATCTTCATATGGGGATGGTAGGGCTGCCATCCCATAATTTTACTTTTGTTTTGCTTGCTATTTTTGGATCTTGAAGACTTGTAAACAGCCTTCGAGTCGTGAATTATGTGTCATAGAACCTCTCTTGGGTAAGAGGTAAATTATGTACCTTTTAATTCCTTCTTATTAGAGTTTGAACTGTGATTCAAAGTTGTTAATTATGATCATTCCATATACCATGCGTGAATGGTTGAAGTATATAGAATTGATCATAAAGAGGTGATGTCTTCTCTCTGGTTTCACTTCGTGAAGTACTCTCGGTTGAGTGACCCGCTAGCTGAGATGCAGTGCCGGCTAGGTAGGGTGAGGGCAATCGTACCGGGCTTCCGAGCAACCCACTAGCCTTCGGGCTAGGTTAGGGTGTGGGTGTGATTTGCCGGGCTCCTCCGATGTTACTTTGCTTAGTGAGTTTGAGAGCAGCATTAACTCTTTACTGTTCTTTTAATTTGTTTTCAGCTTCTTTTGCGATAAATGTGTCCTTGCCCGGCTTAACCAACCGTGAATGCATACGATGTCTAGTGAGCATACAGTGGGTTGGTTAGGTATCGGATCCTCTAGCAGTGAAGGCATACGATGTTTGGTAAGCATCTGGTGTGCTAGACGATTTCCCGTGTATTCAGATCTCGTATTACAGCTGGAGTTGGTTATGAATTTGGGGTCTTGACAAGAACAATGTCATTATTTGATAGACTAGTATTTTCTACTTCTTTTATAGCTCATCGATAACCAGTAATGAGTGTTTCTTTTCTTTTTTATAAACCCCACTTGTATTCTTGGCCCACCCTATTGTCTTAGCCCTCAAATTTTATTCTACCATTGTTGCATTACAGAATGACCCTTGTTCTCATTTTGCCAGGTCTCGGCTACCATTTTGGCAAAGCCATTGTAACCAACCGAGTTCAAATTTAAACAAAGGTTGATTACCTCTATGGGAGGCAGCCCCTATAGTGAGCAACAAAGGTGTGTCGTCGAACAAGGAACGCTCCCTGGCTTCAACGATAACCAGAGGAAATTTCTTTTCCCAATTGGTGCTCATGAGAACCCTACTATCTAGTGTTTCAAATGTGGGATTATCTAAATTATTTGCCCAAGTGTATCTCCGTCATGAGAGAGAAATTTCTCTCAAGTCCAAGCTATCAATAATAGTGTTGAAGAGAAAAGGCCATTGCACATCAAAATTATTATTATTATTTTCCTCTAGGCGTTGGATTATATTAAAATCAGCCACTACTAACATAGGAAGAGACACCTGACTACAAGTTTGAATGAGCTCTATAAGAAATTCTTCTTTATGCTCTGGTTGAGCCGGCCCATAGACCACCATCAAAACCCATTTGAACTCATCTTCTTTATTCCATAGGAGGAATTTGACAAGAAATCCCCTTTCGACAATGGGCCCAATGTCATAAACTGCGAGGTTAATACCTAATAGGATTCCTCCAGATTGACCTTGGGGTGGTTTGCAATGCCACATAAAATCAAGACCGCCGCAAAAGATTTTCCAAACAGGATGCAAAAAAGTCTTGTTTTCTGGTCTCTAAAAGAGCTAAAAAGTATAGATGTTGCTTCTTTACTTTTTTCAGCTATATGACAATGTTTAGCTAAGTCACCCAGACCTCTACTATTCCAAAATATTTCTTTCATTTTTTTTCACTTTCTGTTTGGCATTGACTTGCTTCGGCCATATGATAAAACCACTTTAACCTTTTTTTTGGGCCAAATGCACTTTGTTTTCCTAGGAACCGGATGGAAAACAAAACGCACTACCCTCATCATCAACCTCCTCAATGAGGTCCATGCATAAGGTGGCTAAAGACGGGACATTCAGTTTCTCAACCTCATCATTATCAAGCACACCACTACTCATATGCACTAACTTATTTTTGTTACTAGCGAAAGACGACTTGTTAGTTGAAGAGAGGATAAGATGATCTACTTCAACATTTTTAAGCACCTTATCCGACTTCAAATCCTCAGCCTCTTAAGACCCCAAAGCAACATCTGCTTTGGTTGCTGTGGTTGCAAAGCCCCGTTGTTGCTGTCATGATGGAAGCTACTGCACTCTGGCTACCCACCAAAACATGTGCATGCTCTTGAGCCCCCAACACATTAGAAGAAGGGTGAGCAAGTGTAGGCACAACAGAAACTACCGTGCCTCCTTGAGATGCCCCAATCCTTGCCGCGGTTTTGATCCAACCTTTATTGGCTAACTTATCAAATCCTTTGCTCGAATTTCCTTCCGGTAAGACCTTGCCACGGAATGGTGGCATCAGGGTTGTTGGTGTTAGCCACAAATGCTGGTTAGCATCTTGTTTCCCCTTTCCCTTCAACATCGGGGCGGAACCGCCACTGATGTAGAAGTACGGTACTCTTTTGTTCCTGCATTATTGGACCTGTTAATCTGCCCTAAATCTTCCTCATCATTCTCTACTGCACCATCATGGTTACCACTATTATCCCCATCATGTTGCATACGAATAGCCTCACTCGTATGTTATTCTCAAATTCAGCCTCAAAAATATGTCATATGCATTATCAGCAACTACGGCTCAACACCAACACCACATGGAATAAGATTTACATCCAAAACTGCCAATTGAAGACAGACAATATCTGTCTTACACATGTATATCATATCCACGCACTGAGTAGTACCAATTATAGAACCAATTGCACATAGACTAAGATAATCAACCAATTGTACACTAACTAAGATAATCTCGTATTTGATATGACGCCCCGTAAACCTTAACCCAAATCTTCGGAAGTTTAAATTTGACTGCCAATTTTGGAGACCACTCTTTAATAAGGACATCTGTCCCTAGGATAATGCCTTGAATGTCACCGACATGCGCTAGATGGGATAACTCTACCTTGGATGGAAACAACACCAAGGACTTATTTCCATTTTCTTTAACCCCCCCCAATCAAAAGCCACTGGTATCAACCTCTTCATCTCCTCAACAATGTTATCAGTAGTAAGATCACCCATAACAACTCGAACGAGCCCCATCTTTCCATGATGCCAATATTTCAGCTTATTGGTGTCCACATATGGAATTTGAAAAAAATTTAGCCCATCTCCACCATACCCACATTGATTAGCTACATGTTTAGGTATTTTTAAGAGAGGACATTTGTAAGCAACATGGTTAGTACCCTTGCAAATTAGTACAACAGGGCACTCCGCCAAATGGTCTGTCACCTTGCATCGAATGCACACTAACCCTCTGTTGCCATACTTTTCCTCGGCTGAGAGGAGAGAAGAGGCTACGGCACCACCTGCCAGTCGTAAGCGTGCCGGCAGCCGAAATATCTAGGTTGCTGCTAGGGCCCCGAGTTCATAACCAACTCCAACCGTGATGCGAGGTCCGAATACCCGAGAAACCACCTAGCACACCATACGCTCACCAGATGTCGTATGCCTTCACTGCTGGACGATCCGACACCTAACCAATCCATCATACGATTACCAGGCATCGTATGCACTCACGATTGGTTTAAGCCGGGCAAGGACACACTTATCACAAGAAGGGGTTGATAATGAAATCAAAGTTCGGTAAAGACTTGATGCTGCTCTTAAGCTCACTAAGCAAAATGAGATCGGAGGAGCCCGACAGTTGCACCCACACCCTAACCTAGCCCGTAGGCTAGTGGGTCGCTCGAAAGCTCGGTACGATTGTCCACACTCTGCCTAGCCGGCACTGCATCTCAGCTAGCGGGTCACTCAACCGAAAACACTTCACAGAGTGAATACTAAGAGAGGCATCACTTCTTTACGATCAATTCCATATACTTCAATCATACACGCACTGTATATGGAACGATCACAATTAACAACTTCATACCACAGGTCAAACTCTAGAAGACATGAGTTATTCGAAAATATATAAATTTTACCCGAGAGAGGTTTCACATCACATAAATAACGACTCGAATGTCGTTTACAACTTTTAACCTGGAAAACAGCAGCGGAAAGAAATCGAAAAGCCCTTGAGATGGCAACCCGACCATCTTCCTGAGAAACATGTAACCCACACGTGTGATCGCGAAGGACAACTTGCAAAAGAACATCGCTTCTTGATAAGATTAGCAACGTAGAAATCTTCTATATTAGTCTCACCTGCAACGGTTTAGGAATTGAATTCCTTAAGTACTTTCGTACTTGCAGGATGTTTTGTAGGCTCATCCTAATTATCTTAAGCATGGCATTGAACAAGAATTGAATACTACACATGTATTCAGCGTTAACACATGATAACATGGCATAATCATGAACGATAAAGCAATATTATCAAGATTCATACCAATCAATCTAAGATTTAAAACAATAAATCTCAGATTATCAAGCTATGAAAATCAATCCAGATTCATCCATATTGATCACATCAAGTCAAACCAGACTTAATCAAATTCTCAAACTAGTCAACCAAGACCAGGTGATTTCAGATAGTTAAGTAAGACTATTTCAAGCATTCAGAGCAAACCAAACAAGCTGATTTAGTTATGGTTGCTCCAAGCAAGGCTCAACCTATTCTGTGGTCAGGCAAGGATGACCAGAACTTGCCCGACGCAAGAAATGAATTAAGAATGTGTAAGTTCAGGGTTGGCTCACCGTGACTTCCCACTAATCTCAATTCAACTCCACCGTGGGTGACGGGTAAGGCCCTACGACACCGGCATCGATCAGGGTTGCACCCTGTCGATCCATCTGTAGGTGACGGTATCCCGGCCCTCACAACTCACAATTAGGGTTTCATATTTTGTTCATCCATTTAAAAGATCACCGCTGATCTTTCAACCAATTAACCCTACCATGCTATTGATTCGCTATCACATAGCAATGCAACCAATTTGCAATCAAGCAAACATCTTATTCAAAACCATATCATAAGTAATTAAGAATCTTATCGAGCTTTGCATAGCTTGCCTCGTTGCCGGGAGAAGCATAATATTCCAATGATCAGTCGTAAGAAAATCCAGAATGCTCGAAACACCGATGAGAAGTAATCATCCTCCAAAAAGGAAAGGCAAGCCTATGGAGCTATTTTACTCAATGAAAATATGTATGAAAGGTATGCTAGTATGAAGAATGATGGATTATAAAATTAATGCGAATTGATTCATCGTATTCCAAGTTAGTACGGGAAGGAACAAGCTAAACGAAGCTTAATGGTTACTTTCATTTGTGGTATTTCAGATTTAACTGATTTTCGAATCCTAGTTAATTTACTTACCTACTGAAATTGTATTGCAGTCAGGATAACAAACACAAAGGCTAATAGGAATTTTAATCTTCTCTAACTAAAAACATATACATGAGATTACCAAGCTTGGCAATTTTTATTCAGAGTGAACAGGACATTGGTGATCTATAAGGAAGACCAATAACACTACCAAAATGCTTCAGCAGTCTAGCCAATCTAAGAGAACAGATCTACACAGCCAACTAAGAATTTGCTTAACAACCTAAGTAGGCTCTAATGCAGAAGGTGGCCAGAAATAGCTGCCAGCCACAATTCTCTAGCAAATGCCTCCCTTGTGTCATACTTTAAAAAGGGTGTTTAAATGTTTTCCTTAGCACAGGCTAGGTTAGATTAATCAAATAGTTGTGGACCAGCTTTACTGGTTACTTAACACATTTTTGAACACATCATTAGCTTATGATTACCCACTTGACTTAATTAGCTTCTCAAGGGACTGACTTTCTACTAGTTGTACTACTGACTATATGACTAACAAATGAGACTTATAGAGCAGCTTCTTATTAAGTTACTTGAAATTGACATAATTGGGTACAAGATCAGTTAATACTCAAGGGTTGGAGTTATAGTTCAGTGCATGGTTTAATTGAAGAATTATGTAGTTAAATAAGTTTGTTGTAATCGGGCAAGAAGTTCAGAGAGAGAGATGGAAGCAGGGGCATGGCACTGTCCCTTTTTCATCGGTTGGACAAGGTTCAGAGAGAGGAAACAGAAATCACATTTTAGTTGCATGGTTTCAGAGGTTGGTTCTGCAGACCAGTGGCACTATTTTCACTTAATTAAGCTAGCCATTTTCTCATACCTGGCTGTTAACAGCTTTATTGGTTATAAAGTGATTCATCACAGACTGTGATTTATTACACAACTATAAATTGGTTATCCTTAAGCTCAAATGCAGGCCTAAACACTAGTAGGATTCCCTAGTTTTTAGATGTATCTTCTCAGCAAGATATGGGGCATCGATTGGCTAAAGGTGCTGACAGTTAACTCTAATAAGTAGATTATTCTCCAATCAAGCTATTGACAAATGGGTCCTGCTAGGCATTCCAACAGACCTTGTTAATTCTGGTTCTTAGTTACATTTTCTGTCAGTTGGGGTCCTGCTATAAGTTTACAATTCAGCAGCACAGATTTTACTACTATAATTAAAACCAATCCTGACATAAGGTAGTTTTCTATGGTGGCACAGACAGTTTTAACAAGTTATCTATAGCTGAGAGTTACTAAGGGAAAGTCAGATTTCTATTAGTTGATTACTGCTGTAACCAGACTAAAATAATTGCGTGATGCTCTAATAGAGAGAACTCAGGTTACACTTACTATAGGACAATAGAGGTCCACCGGACCCAGATGCATTGGACTGACAAAGTTTAATTAATTACTTGGAGACTGATTAACTAGGGCTGAACCACCGATTAGTTAGTAGCTTATAGTATGCTGGCACACTTGCTTAACAAAATTGTACTGATCTGATTAGATTAACTAGCTATAGGTTAATCTTATTATATGAGGGAACAGAGATTAGAGAGACATCAGGATAAACATTTTTGCTGACTAATCATTCTTTTGTGATGTGATACGTGAGGTGGCTTATTCAAGGAACAAAGTACTAACAATTACAACTGCTAAATTAACAACTCGCTCACTAGCAACTTCGGCAGGGATCGAGCAAGACTTACTAGCAGCGGTTCATGTGCATGGGCACAGGTAATTCACAGCAGTAGCACGCAGGTTGCTCTGCTTGTAGCTACCGCGTGTACACAACGGCTCGGCAATGACGCAGCTGACAAGCATAAGCTGAGACCATGAACCTGGGCGCGTGAACTTGGGGACAGTCGCGGGGAACTCCAAGGTTGGTAGAGCACGGCGCACGGCGCCGCAGACGGCGGTGGACGGCAGCGGCGGCGGAGACGACAATCTCCTCGGCGGTGATTGATTCCAACGGAAACCCAAATTAAGGCGAAAATCAAAGTATCAGGCACCGGAGGAAGGCTACGTATTCACCACAAGCTTACCGGATCAAACGAATTTCGGCGCGTTGGTGGTGTGCTGGACACGGGGAAGATGAAGGTGGCGGAGGTCGCGACCAGCCTTCGGCGGTGCCTCGCCGGCAACGGCTGGGGGGCATTCTCGGCGATTCCACCGAGGGAGGTGGCGGCTTGAGCTTGAGAAAGGGACCGCTTGGAGCGGCGGACCTTGACGCTGCGGTTGAGGGCAACTGGAGCAAGGAGGAGTTTCGGGGCTTGGAGTGCCGGTGCTGGAGAGGACGTGGAGGCGGTCCAGTGAGGAGCTCGGCAGCGACGGCGTAGGAGCAGCAGAGCTCAAGAGTGGGCGGCGGCAGAAGGCGAGGCGGCAATGGCGTTGGTCCAGAGAGGAGGGGCGCAGTCGGCGGATTGAAGCGGCGGGGAGCGGCAGTCCTGGGCTCGGCCAGGAGGTGGCGAAGAACGGCGGCGGGATGAGCAGCCCGCCGGAGGCGGCGCGGGCCCGTGGGCTTGGGGAAGAAGGAGGTGCCCTTGCCGGCGGCGCGTCGGTGCAGCGGCGGAGATGGGGAGTTCGGAGGCGCACGGCGGTGGAGGTCGGCCGGCCGCTGCGCTCGCCGCCAAGGGCGGCGGCATGGGTCACAGGGGCGCGCGGAGAGGAGGGGAGGCGCGGCGAGCTCGAGGCTGGGCGAGGACGCGCGGGGAACCGGCAAGAGGTTGGGGGCGAGTGTTCGGTGGTGGAGTGCGGTCGAGCTGGCGGTGAGCTGCGCCGACAGCGAATGGCGCAAGCGGCGGAGGCGGTGGGGCACGCGGCAGAGGAAATGCAGCGCGCGGGGAGGAGGCGCGGGTGGGCCGGCGGCGGAGGATAGGCACGACGGGTTGGTAGAGCTCCGGGTTTGGGCGCTGTGGTCGGAGCTTGGAGAAATCGTGAAGAAGCAAGGAGAGAGAGAGGAGGTTGCAGGGGACTTTGGAGAAATCGGCATGGGAGGAAGAAAAGGGAAAAAGAAGGTGCGTTGCTACTGTGCTACGTGGAGAAAAAGGATCTGCTGTGGGCCCCACGGGCAGGTAAGGAGAGGTGAGGTCTTTTCTTTTTATTTTACTTCTTTGCTGTTTTAGAACTAATTTTGGACAAAAAGAAGTTTAAATTTTAGCTAGACAACATAGACAAAACTTAAATATATATGGAATTTTGCACAACTTAGAGAAAAGGGTGTTCATATAATTAACTCATTTAACTTTGCTCAAAAGGAAGAAGTATTAAGCTTAATTGTGCATATCGACTTCATTGGCTCGAAAACCTTGGAGGGGTTTCTCAAATGTATATAGAACTTAAGAAAATTATTAAGGTTATGTTTTGGTAAAATTGGTTACGCTAGTTTAGTTGAGGTTGTTTTTACGTCGTGCTTCCTAAGGTTTCCAAGTTAAGCCAATTTAAATAACCTAGATGCATGTATGTGAAGAAAAGAAATCTTTTTATATACGATGATCTACACGGATCTCAGGTATTAAGAATGAGGTCATTACAGTTGCTTGCACCACCAACCGCCACGGGGGCACCGTGTTGAGCACCATGTGCCACACTACCATGTTGTTTTCCATATCCATGTTGTATACCACCACTGTAAAACCCGCCACCGGAACCATGCGTGCCGCCGACGTGGTACGCACCACCACCGTGATAGGCAGCACCGCTGCCTTGCGCTCCGCCATAAGCCCCACCACTGTGGGTGCCACCTCCCTAATGTGGCCCTTCGCCGCCACCATGAAACACATTGCCATGAGGCCCATCACGCCCCCGGCTTCGGTCCCCGTGGAACATCCCACGGAGCCCTGATAGGGACGCTTCTGCCGATGCCAAGAGTTGCCACCATGGCTGCGACCATAACCACCATCACCACAATAACCTCCGCCATCCATCACCGGTTATTGGAGCACCACCGTAGAAGAATGATAATCACCAGATGATGTGCTGGACTGGACGATGATCACCAGAATTTGTGCCAAATATAGATACACAACCAATGTATTGGTTCCTGCGCCAATCAGCCCAAAGGCTAAGGTCGACAACCGTGATGAGCCTCATGTAAATCATGGATGTTTGAATAACTTCTGGATCCCGTGTTCGCTCGACCGTTCATGGTGCCGGCAACTTGGGATCCACCACCATCGTGCCCAATAGCTCTCTCAGAGTCACAGATATAGCCGGTGAGGAGGCAGTGGACCGTGCCATGGCTTCGCCCTGGTCATTGAAGAAGCCTTCTTGACAATCTATGTCCAGTGATCACCATCGGCGACGACCTCGATGATGGTGTGACACTCCTTGGAACTATAACGAGTAGGAATAGATGTTAGGTGAACACCTACCTTCTCCCCCATAGTGCCCATCTTGTCGCCGAAGCTCTTGAATTCCCAAAAACATGAGCTTGGATCAGGGAAGCAGGTGTCTGACCAGAATTGGTCAATGATGGCTCACTGCTCCGCTGTGGAAACTTCGGCCACCCGATCGGCCTTGCTGCTCAAGTAACCCATCTCCAAAAAATCTTCTTTACACTACTACATGTCCTCCGCGACGTCGTTGGAGTCCACTAGAACCGAGAAACAGCAGCCCCGATCATCTCCCATAGACAAGGCGCAAAGAGAATCAACAGATCTTGTCAGAGCTAGGTAAGGCGTCGCCAGTTCCCCCGCACGACCCCAGAATCACCCACTGAGTCGCTACTCATATCCGTCTCTCCTCCTCCATGTTTCCTATATGGATCGTTTTATCCAGTGTTCTTGAAGAAATGTATGATTTGGCAAATTATTCATGGTCGTATGGTTTGCTCTTGGCGTGACTATTGGATTCCGTGAGGGCCCTCTCTTCGTCTGGTAACACAAAGATAGCGTTGCCGATTTAAGTGGGTATCTGCTTTCTTGGGTGCATGTTGTGCATGGAATATTGATCTTCTGAATGAATATGTGTTGCCTATTGATGTTAATGAAATCCTCAAGATCAGAATGTCACCGCGTGTTAAGGAGGATGAGCTAGCTTGGTTCCCAGATCGAGAAGTCAGGGATTTTCACGGTCCGAAGTGCCTACCACCTGGTGGTTGCTGACCACATCCAAAAGCATGCTCTTTGTAAGCTTGTCTGGCAAACACCGGTTCCTCAGACGGTGAAGATTTGTCTGTGGAAAATTATAGCTGGTGGCCTTCCTACAATGCAAAATAAGAAACGCCCGGCACACCTTGATGTGCTAGGGGTATGTCCGTTGTGTGGCAATGCTGAGGAGGATTCCTTTGATGCTCTTGTCACTGCCCAAATGCCCGAATTATCGGGTATGCTATGCGGGAAGTATGGCCTTGCCTCTAGAGATGTGTCAAACTAGACAAATTCCCGCGCAATCGCGTGATGCTAAAGTTACGTCACTGCCTATAGTTCTAAGAACATAGACATGGAAGTTTGAGGTATCGAAGACAAGGCACAATCTCAAACATTGCAAAGTTATGCTGTGAGTTCAAATGCATGTGTACTTTGGTTAGGAATATAAGCAGAAATGTTCGAAACATTAGAAAATGAGGTAAGTGTTCCATGTTGGCATCTCGTCTCTCGTGCTATCATGCCACACCTACATATTGCGTCCTTTGTAAATTTGTTGTCTACCCACACGCTATCGTCACGATCATTATCGACTTAAAAATAAGAACCCTTCTCATTTTAATTGTCCGTAAATGGTGAATGTAGCATCGTGACTTTAACGAAGAGCAATGAGTGACTCTATTCTTCAAAGGGCAAGAGTTGGAAATACTGCATAAAGTAAGTGCAGAAGATATGGGAGCTACAGTAAGAAAATGTTATGTTGGTTGTTCAATCTGAATTGATTTTTCTATTGCAAAATGGAATAAAACAAATGGCGTAATGCCATATCACTGAAAACCCGAGTAGGACCCTATCTTTTGCAGGCCAACTATTGTTGTTTTCCCGTTCAAATTTCGTTTTCCTTTTTGCTACGTAGGCCAGCCCATTTATCCCTTGCTCAGCCAAATCCACGAACGCGGAGCATTATTCCGTCGTCTACCGCTACTCATTCTCTTCATTCCAGGGCACTGGAGGCGGCGGCAGCATCATGAAATCCACCGGTGTCAACGGCGACCTGCTGTAGTGAAGGGCATGCAGAGATCATCGGGCTAGTGGAGGTTCTATTTCTCGAGGCAAAGATGAGGTTTGTGCAGCCGAAATTGGTAGATGCAGTTGCGGCGCGGCCAGAGCAGGGGTGCACAACGGAGTCACTGTAGCGACATTTTGGCCGAAATTGGCTGGCGTTCTAGTATGTGCACTAGGGAATCCTTACGATGTGGGCCAATTGGCTCTACCAAGGTCGTGGGAGTTTGCCGTTGTGCACTATCATGATGTGCCTGAGGCGTATGGCCTTGGTGATGTCGAGGCTGTGAGGTTCAGCTTGGAACGACTGTGGGTGTTTATATCTAAGGATGTCCATATGCAGTCAGAGGAGTCACGAGAGTAGGAGGTTGGCGCAGGGAAGACCAAATGCAAACCAAAGACGACTTGCTTTGCTGCATTTCTTGGGTCGGGGCTTTAGTACTTGATTTTGGTGAAATAAAGGCCATATGATCTACTTTCTGGTGCCGGTCCCTTCACAAAGATAGCCCCGCGATGCAATGGCGGAGGAGGTGGCCGGGAGAAGCAGAAGAGGGGCGTTGGGGTTAAGGAGAACTAGAGGAGGATGTGTAACTTATCTGGTTGAGGTTCACGCATGTTCGGACGAGGCAAGGGAGGAGGTTATTTACAGGTAAGGTTGAACAGTGGCGCAGCAACAACCACAACGGCTGGGCAGACCGTGGCGAAGGGCACTTATTGGGCCCTTCACGAAGAAGGCCGCGACATAGCCAGGATTGGAGGGGGCTGGACTGGACACAAATGGAAAGGCAAGGGGTGGAGTGCTAAAATGGCTCATGCGCTCTAATGGCTGTCGATACTTCATCTCGTGATCAAACGGACAATAATTTCACGATAACGTGGCGCTATATGTGTCAAGAAAAAGTTCAGGTACGTACTTTTTGATATATAGATATATACTCTGAGCCGGAGTGGCTGTTCTCGGTATATTGGATGCTGCTACCATGGAAGAGCGCATGATGATTCTTATGCTCATTTGGCGTGTGTGGCAATTGCGTAGTGACAGCTTGGTGCGCATGACAAACCAAATCCTCCGGTTGAGTGTACAAGGAGGTTTCTTGGAAGTTACTTGGTGTCCTTGTTACTGATCAAGCGGAAGGACCAACGTGACTCTATCAAAGGAAAGCAAATTATATCTAGTACATCTGGAGCTGCCCGTCGTAAGAAGATAAACTCGCTTCCACCGGTGTCTGTGCGGCTCCTTCTGTCCCTGGCTGGGCGACACTCTCTATTGACGGTTCTTTCGTCGAGCAAGACGACACGGCGGGTGTCGGCTTGGTGCTTCGTGATGCTGTCGGACGAGTAATTTTATCTGCATGGCGTGTACTTCCGCACTATTCCGGGCCATTTGAAGCTGAACTGTGCGCGACTACGGAGGGGCTATATATCGTTGGCCTTACGAGGGATGCACCTCCCACTAATCCTTTAAGCTGATTGTGAGCGCCAATGCTGAATGTGTTGAACAACAAAACAGAGGACAGATCGAGTCTCATGTACCTAATTAAGGAAGCTAAGTTGTTGCTTTCCTGGAATAGAGAGATTATAATCTTATTCAAGTGCCTCGTGATCAGAATAGGTATCTCATGCATCAGCTTTTTTGGCTAGAGCTAGTGGTACTGATACATGGTTTGACCATATACCAGATCACATAGCACAGCTTGTCGATCTGTGCTGATTGTATCCCTGTTTCTGATTAATAAAGCTATCTTTTCTCGAAAAAAGAAATGGCAAATTACGAGTGCTTGGAGTAGCTGATAGTCTGACACTCATGTAATAGTCGATCACTTGTCCAATGGCCACAGTTGCACGTCCCACAAATCGGACGATGCACGGACGTGTTTGCCATGAGGAGCCTTTTACTAATTCATATATTTGATTTGATGTTTAAAAATCTTTGTGCATGTGTACATCTAATATTCAGGTAGACGTCGCTGTCCATATGTTTTGCTAGGCAAAAGCTTGGAAATATCGAGCTTCCTTCTAAACCTTCGATTTTGAAACTTTGGATACATAAACTGCTGTTATCATGTGTCATGGTACGAGTATATTTCAATTAGTTTGATTTGCCGTCTCATTTAGTCATCTATGGTTAGAAGTTCGAAGCAAGTCCTGATCTTTCCGCCGTAACGTCTCATTAATACCGCTCGGTTCAGGCTTGGATGTGTGCAAAGGAACGAATATCCGAACGAACAAAACAGTCAAAATCCAAGATATCCTTGCATGATGACGATGCACGATTAATCAAACCTTGTTCTCCCCAATTATGTGGGCATATTCTCCGTGACTTCTCTCTTATGCCTACGGAGCTGATGCTGCACTCGAATGACTAGGCTATGTTTGGCTTGCGGTCTAAGAATTTGTTTAAAGTTTGTTGGACATGCATCCTGGGCTAACTCGCCATATCTGACGGTCAAAAATGGCGTCGCAACTAACTCTTGAAGTAAATATAGCCTAAAAAGAATTAAGCAAGAGGCCCCGTAGAAAATCGAAAAATTTACACTGGCATAATATGCTCTTTTATATTGGAGAGTAATGACATGGTTTAGAAAAATGGAGAAATTATATGGTTCAGTGTCTAAAAAACATCATATTATTCTAACGCGTCCAGTTGTTGTCATCGGGTTCTAGCACTAGTACAGAACTGGTCTTTTAAGACCCCTCATCGCACACGGTTATCCGAAACCCGTCAGCAATGTGAACATCGCAGACGGTCAATATTTCAGGCCCGTGTATGATGTGCCACGGCAAACTGGTCCGTGTGCAATGTGAGGCACATCGCACACGGTTTTTCCTGAGAAACCGTGTGAGAAACATCGCACACGGGTATTTTCTAGGACCGTGTGCGATGTTCCACACATCGCACACGGTTTATTTCGGAGATTCCGTGTGTGATGTGCCTCACATCGCACAAGGTTATTTCAATCACATCGCACACCTTTGCTTCATAGGAACGGACCGTGTGTGAAAAAGATCAGTGACGTATTTTGTTTGATGACCATGTGCGATGTTGTAATTATCGGTGACAGTTAGTTTTGATAACCCGTGTGCGATATCAAACTTCTTCTATTTATACACGCGGGAATCCTAACAGTCTTTGGCACCGCGCTGTGGCCGCCGCCTCCTCCCCGAGCCCGGATCCGGTCGCCGCCTCTTCCTCGAGCCCGGCGACCGCTCCTCCGCCTTGCAGCAGCGCTGGCGCCGATGGAGGCTGCCGTTTTTCGTCGCGTTTGTGACACTGCGCTGCACTGCACAAGACACTTCTTTTGGAAAGAGTTTCTTGTGCAGTGTAAACGCAATGTCACAATGGTGACGACGCTCTATTGCGGTTACACTGCACAAGAAAACTACGTGACGTATCAGACGCCTTCCTCTAGATATTACCTTCCGAACCTCTGTACTTTGTTATACGCTGATTATACCGTGCTAAATTGTGAATTGTGATTGACATGATTGGGTGCTTCGATCAGAGGTCAAGATGAAGTCCGAGCCTAAGGGGAGGTGCACACAGATATCGCATTCGAGTGCGTCGTCACACTCTAAAGAGTCCATTTCTAATCAAGTGTGTAAACACACTAGCTAGCATTTTCTACCCATGAACCAAGCCCTAGATAGTTCCTTTCCATATGAAACTGAGATGTGCAAAATTCTTTAGCAACTTGTGTGATGTCGAATGTGTTGTACATATATATATGGTTGAGATATGGAGTTGTCAATTTTGAGATGTGGAATTGAGATGCAGAAAATTTATTAATTTGTGTTGTGGATGCTTGTGATATATATTGTCCTGTGCATGCTGGGATGTTATTCTATTTTTCAGAGGTGGCAAGCGAAATGAACTGATGAAGCCAAGAAACATACAACGGAAACACTGTCTGGTATGTAAGTCTCATCACACAAGGGCAACATTTCAGGCCCGTGTGCGATGTGCCTCACATCGCACACGGTTATTTCAAACTTGCCGTGTGCGATGTGCCTCATTGAACATCGCACACGGTTAGTTCATAGGAACCGTGTGCAATGTGGATCCACATCGCATACGCTTTTTTCTAGTGACCGTGTGTGATATCTCGTTCTGGTTTGCGTAGGTAGCCGCCATCAGTGACGGATTTTGTTTGATGACTGTGTGCGATGTCGTAAGTGACCCCTGTGTACTAGTACCGAGCTCGACCTAAATGCTCTAGTTGGAGCGCGCGGGAACGGTGGTTTGTTGTAAGGGCGGGAGTGGCGCACGACGGCTAATTGGAGTGGTTCAAGAAGGAGCATTTCCTTCATGATATAGATAATTGTTGCACGGTGGACTTCGAGGACTTGTTTCTCCTCTTCAACCTGGGTGAGCTCGATGCCTCCCTCATGAGATGCTGGACATTGTAAGTATTTTACAAGGAATTCCACATTCTGGCAACTCTATTTTGTTTCGTAAATGATACCTCTTTTCTTTCGTATGCTTAGGAAAATGATCACCGAATGCGAGGCTCAGAAATAACCGGTGGGTTTCCTCGACCCACAGTTGGTCTCGAAGCAACAAATCGAGGCGAATAAGCAAATGATCTTTAATTATGTCGTCGGCGCGTTGATCGCTCAACAGAACAAAGAGTTCATTCTCCTTCCATACAACCAGCAGTATGTGTGTTTTTATACATTAGCTGTACGTCCATTGTCATCATTCCACACGGGATGTGATATCTTTTTTTGCAGCGGACATTGGATCTTAATTATCATCATACCTAAATGGAGTAAAGCCGTCCACCTTGATTCCTTGCAAGCAGCACATTACGACTACTCGGAGATAACGAAATTCTTGCATAGTGCTTTCGCCAAGTACGCCAAGCGTGGAGGGAGGTGCTCACCAAATGGGGACTGGGCGGTCTTGGACCAACGAGCCGACGACTTGGTGGAGGTAACAATTGGTACAACATTCCTCCTAAGTGGTAAGTAATGCTAATTGATGCTCTAATTGATGCCGTAATTTCTCAATAACTTTTCAGTGTAACTAGCAGCCAGCAGGAACCAACCTTTGTGCTTTTTACGTTTGTAAGCAAATGACGAGGATTGTTCCGACTTCAAAGACAAGAGGCACTGCTGGCCTCCCTACGGTTAGTACTGTATGTGAGACTCAAGATTTTACTTTTTACCTACATGCACCTAAATCTGAATTTAATTACTTCGTGCAGATTTTGAGTTCGATGGACAAAGCACCGTTGAGTCAAACCGATATTGTCGACATTAGAGGACAGTTTGCCTACTTCTTCCTCACGCATGTCATAACGGAAAAGGGACAATTCAGATCACCTTAATTCGTTGTGAGGTATTTATTTTCTTCGTGGTGAGGTATTTATTTTCTTTCTGTTGGCTGTCAACCTTGTCAGATCCAAACTTGTACGAATGTTGGCTGTGAACTTCTGTTTACGTAGCTGTGAATGGGTCAACTCATATTCAATTGATTCAATTTGCTTATATGTCGGCTGTGAAATGTATGTGATCTCTGTTTTATTTGTGTTTGGATCAAATCCGTGTATTTTGCCTGATGGATGAAATCTGCGTATATATGTGGCTGAATAATGAAGTCTGTGAATGTGGCCGATGAATTCTGTAAAATGATATTGTTGCCTGAGATTTCCAATTGCCGCTACTGCTACATTCCCAGCATCACACACGGCTCGGCGGCCCGAATCGTGGGCGATGTGCCAGTCAACGCACACGGACCGGAGCATTGGACCGTGTGTGATGTGGCTACTCATCGCACATGGTCCCAAATATACACCCGTGTGTGATGACGAGCAGTCATCGCCCACGGTTAAGACCAAATAACCGTGTGCGATGCGGACAAATATCACACACGGTTCTGAAACTACGACCGTGTGCGATGTGGGATCTTATTGCACACGGGTCCTATTTTTGAAGCGTGTGCGATGTGTATCTTCATCGCACACGGTCAGTACTGTGGACCCGTGTGCGATGTTCCGAGCCATCGCACACGGTAGAAAGAACTGAATCGTGTGCGATGTGGGCGCTCATCGCACACGGTCCTATTTAAAAAGCCGTGTGCGATGTGCGTATCATCGCATACGGCGCTGAACCCGTGTGCGATATGCCCCCCACATCGCTGACCAGTCCGTGCATACGGGCTGGAAAACCGTATGCGATGAGCTTTTTTACCCGTGTGCGATGAGCTTTTCTGTGGTAGTGTAGCCTGGCTCAATTCCCTCAGCTCCGTCATCAATCTTCTATGCCCTCGCTACTGCCATGCATGTTCGGCCTACACCATGGCTCGATTCCACCGCCACGAGTTGTTGGATTCGTGAGAGGAGGGAGAAGATTGTTGGGATACAATAGACTTTACGTTGAAAATATACGTGTTCAAACTGAAACTCTGTCAAAAGATATAAGGTGTACATGATTTTTAAGATTTAACTTTGATCAACCAGTTTAACAATATATAGATTATTTAATTCAAAATTGATATCTTTAGAAAGTGTTTTTCAATACGAATCCGACGATATCATTTTGCATCACTTAATTCACATATTATTAAATAATTATTAATAAAAAATAAATCTAAAAGAATATATATTTTTTTATATTTTTAGACGGAGAGAGTACATACAAAGATCCAAAATAATGTTGCTACCAAAACTAGTTGAATGGGTAACGCATACACGGCTAAATTTGTCGTTCTTGTCAGAGGCAGAACGAGCCCATAGCAATATGTGTTTCAGCCCGAAGCAATAAACGCAGTGGACGACCCTGATAGTTTTGGTCCTCCAATATAGTACTTCTCCGACAGACCCAAGAGGCAATAGCCTAGGGCGTGGCTTAATTCTGGCTCCGCTCCTGCATGATTTTAATGGTATTTTGTACTAATATATAGGTTACGCGGTGTTGATATTTTTTTATATATAACTTGATGATGGGTAGTCCTACTACCATGTATTCGTGTCCAAGTTGGTGTGTCCTAACCAAAATCGGAGAACAACTCTCGACACGCCTTTTGGAAGGAGTACAACTCATGTACTACGAGGACTCATGATATGGCATAAAGAAGGAGTCCGACTTGTGTACTACGAGGACTCATGACGAGGTTACCGCCTTACTCCGCCTATATAAGGAGCACCCACCCCTCAAGGAGGGGAGAAGTTGAATCAGATATACGAGCCCTAGTCACCTAGTAGCCTTTGAGATCCCTTAGCCTCAGCATCAACCTCGCCGAGTTCCCTACTCGTCGAGTTCCTCTTGTAAGCCAAACTCATCGAGTTCTCAACTCGCTGAGTTTTCCACTGTAATCGCTTGTACGCCAGATCTCATATCAATTCCATCAAAGCAGGACGTAGGGCTATTACCCGTCTTGGGGGCCTGAACCTGGGTAAATCTGTGTCAGGAGACCAAGCTGACCTGAGTCTTCGCCCCGCTACCGTATAAATACGTGCTGTACGAGTACCCCCTGTATACCATACATCGACAGAACTAATATACACCTTTGACTGCACTAAAATAAATAATATAGATTATTTGTATTTTCGTAAAAACTAATCTACAACTTTATAATCTTGTCCTACCAAAATAAGCGGTATAGGCTTTTGCTAAATCTCAATTGCTTGAGATTTTCATAAATTTCAGTCACCTAAAATTACACATTGTTTAGCCTAAATTGCAGTCCTGGAAATGTACAATTATAGTGAAAGTTATTGTAATTTTTAGTATCTAGGTTATATTATACTAAGATGGGGATGATGATGGTTGAATGTTGATGTCAAGATTTAGAAAAGTGACTGAGAGTTAAGAAAATTTCAGGCAACTGAGAAAAAGACAATTGTAACATCCCCATTTTATTAGCTTGTTGTTTGTGCATCATGGCATGAGCATTAAAAATTTGTGTTGAACCTGAGCCAAATTTAAAATTTGAAACCATCTGAATTAGAGCAAGTTTGAAATTGAATCCCATAAAAGAAGGGGTTTGCTTTAGGTTGGAATTGAAAACAAATTTGAATTTGGAAAACCAGTTCAAGGGGAGTCAAGAAACCAATGGTGAATTTGGGCAAAGCCTGAAATTAAATCTAATCAAATTGATCTTGGGTTGAATTGGCAGAATAGAATTTAAAAGAATTCAAATGGAATTTAGAGGAAGAACAAATCAAAAAGAAATAAAAAGAAAAAAAAACCTAATCTACCCTAACCCTACCCGGCCGGGCCTCCCATTTCCTTCCCCCGGCCCGCACCGGCCTGCCCGCGCCCCCCTTCTCCCTCATCTCTCATTTTCTCTCCCCCACCGCCACCTACCTGCCGCCCCGCCCGCCCCGTGGCGCTCTCCCTCTGCCCCCGCGCCACCTCACCGGCCTCCCCCATTAACCCCCCCTCGGCTCCCCCGCCTGGCCCCCTCTCTTCCTCTGCTCTCTCTCTCGGCCGGCTCGCCGCCCCCTCCACTCTCCGCCCCGCCTTGCCCCGACGACCTCGTCGCCCCGGCCGCCCCTCCTTTTCTTCTCTCCTCCGCCACGCCCGAGCCCTCCGCCGCTCGCCTCGGTCTCCCCGAGCGCCGCCACCCTCCTCTCTAGCCCCGCCGCCTCGCCCTTTTCTCCCCGGAGCTACCGACCCGAGCCCGGCGCCGCTCCACTCTCTTCACCGCCGCGCCGGAGCCCGAGCCTTCGCCGCGCTTCCCCCGCCACCTCGTCGCCCTCCGCCCCGAAGTCCCGAGCGCCGCCGTGCCTCGGTTGCTCCTCCCCGGCCATCCCCATCGCCTCTCCGACGCCACCGAGCCACCCCGCCTCCCGACTCCGCCTCGGTTCCACCCCGCCCCGGCCGCCGTCGTCGAGCCGCCTCACCCCGCCACCGACCGGGCCCACGCCGCCCCTCGGTAAGCCCGCCGGCCATGCCGCCTCGCCGCCGGCCAAGCCATCGGTTGGCCGGGCCCCCTGCAGCAACCGGTCCCGACCGGGCGCGGTTAGGCCTTAATGGCCCTTTTATTAGGACATTAGGGCAAATTAATTGCTCCTATTAATGCTAAGTACGATTAGGGCACGCTTAATGTTTAATCATTGCTATTTGTGACTAATCTGACAGCTTAATTATGGTTATTAATGTTTAATCAGTGTACTTAATGAGTATATTAACTTTGTCCCTATGACAGCTGGGTCCCACCCGAGAGAATTAAAGAAAAAGATAAAAGAAAAAGAAAAGGGATATGACAGCTGGGCCCTACTGTCATTGACCTCACCTCTGGTTGACCAAAATTGACTAGAGGGGCCCACTGTCAGCCTCTAGGGTTCATTTCAGCTGAGTAGCAAAAGTATTTAATATAATTCTTTGCTGAGAAAAATACAACAAAGGGGCTTAAATCTTGTAAAATTCATAGAAATTTCATACGTTATCAGAAAAATGCAAATAATATATCAAAATGTTCAGAAAAATGAGAGCTACTCAAATATATCATTGTTATCCATGTTTGCATGCTAGAAAAGATGGAAATGTCTAAAAACTCTGTTTAGGGTTTCCTCGAACCCCCGGAAAACTTTGGATCACGATATCTTGCGAGTCCGGACTCCGATTAACCTGATTCCAGTTGCGTTAGTTTCCATTTTGCATCCTCTAGCTCATGGCATACATTGCATCTCATGCTGAGGTTCATCATCGTGGCGTTCACACTACGCTTGTTTCTGTGTTTTCGTTCTTCCGATAGGACCGGAGGATCACGACGAGTATAACTTTGAGCAGGATCAGGATCTAGTCGCTGAACCGCAAGGCAAGCAGCCCCTTTGAACATATTGCGGATATCCCATTATTTGCAAATTTATTATTTGTTTTTAAATCTGTATTGCATGTGTTCAACTGCTATTTTATGCTAAGGATTAGCCCTATTCCCTGCATGAGAACTTACTTTGTCGCTCAATCAACACCACCGACCCTCCCAACCTGATTAGAGTAGATTACTTGTTGTGTTAATATTGCTTATACAGCTACTGATGCTTAGACCTGCTTAGTCGGGTTCAAGTCGTAATTCCTGGGATGGCAGACAAAACACAATACTCTGGATGGGTTAGCGGTTAGGTGGGTGTTCACCGGGGATGGTTAATAATCCTGACTAATACCTAATCGGGCATAGGCGAGAGGCCATGCTCGGAGCATGGTGGGTTGTCTCGTTCATCCCACAAGGACCGGTTCCCGGTGTCCTTTCGAACCAAGATTTGCGTACTTCTACGCGGGTGGTATAATGGGCCACCCACGACCGAATAATCTGTCTAGGCTTAGGATATGAGCCGCATAGTTTGCCGTTTTCGTGACTTGGGTGCGTGGAAAACCAGGAGGTGGTGTGAATGCAACAATATAGGAGTGAGGGTTACACACGGTCTGGGACCGGGGATGTATCACCTGCCACAACTAGTAGGACCGCGTCGAAGTATCGGCCGAACTGTCGTTCGCGGACTAGCCTATTAGGGCGGCTCATACCTAAGTCCAAACGTTGTAAAGGTCGTGTTCAACCACCCTCTGCTAGCACACCTCGTGAAAGTGTGTACTCGGTAGCACTAAGAGTCGGTTGATACGTGTAGGTAAAGATGTACACCCCTGCAGGGTTTAAACTATTCGAATAGCCGTGTCCGTGGTTATGGACAGCTTGGTAAGAATCCGCATCGAATTAGACAAGTATAACCCTAACCTAAAACTTGCCAACTTAAGGATGTGGTTTTAGCGATTGCTTCCTCCCTGGTGGTCGAGGAAGAATCGAGGGTTTCGTGTGTTCGATGGTCTGCTTAGAGTTCATTATGCAGTTTCAGCTCCTCTCCTTGCAAAGTATTCCGGTAGACGGATTTCAATCTACTTACAGGTATTGTGAAAGAATAAATTAGCTTTCTGCAAAAATTAGTCCACAGATAGCCCCTTCTTGATACCTAATGCATCTATTATTAATTTCCCCTGTAAGTCTTGCGGAGTACATTTTGTACTCACCTTGCATTCGTTGATAATATTTCCGTGCAGAGGAAACCACTCCCGCAGCGGAGGGTTTCTACGTTGAGGTAGATGCCGACATCGACTAGTCGCTGGTGATCCCGGGCAGTGGTCCTGCCCTGGGTTCGACAGCTTGGTTTGTTCTGCCGCCGCTTTTGGCCCTACCTTTAGGCTTCTCAGCCAAACTTAAACTTCCGCTGTGTAAATAACTTTTGTTATATATATGTTGTTAAGTTTCCGAACAACTAGTATTATTGCAGTATCGGTCGTAGAGTCTCTGTTATGATACTGGTTTGTTCTTCCCCCTGTATCGTGTACAATGCGTGTATGTTTGAAGTGCATGATGCAGGTAGGATTTCAGAGTCTTTAACATAGAGTTATTAAGTTTAATTACTCCTGTGAAGTGACTCTCCACTGAGAGGTTGGGAACTATATCACCCTACTCCAGCCGCGCATTAATTTGCCGGGACAAGGTCGGGGTTGATGTTCCGGCTCAGTGGGAAAGAGTGAGGAGACCATATCACCCTACTGCTCTGTGCATTGATTTGCCGGAGTAAGCTTTGGGGTTGACGTCTTGGGCTATTCGAAGCCATATCACTCCACTCCTCTCGGATTTGACAACCGTGAGTTGAGGTCGGGGTTGACGTTTCGACTTAGCGAGTGATTCCTCTTAAGACTCTCTGTTACGGAATCTGGGGTCCGACAAGAATCCCTTTTAGTTTTTTCCTAAAGCTAATCTACACTATTATAATGTGGCAACACTGAAATAAGTGACTAGATTTTTGTCACCATTAATGTAACAACACTAGTTTTTAGACCTAGTCCGAAGTAACGTGAAATGGAGATGGACTCAACTCAGGTTTCTGAGTTGGTCGATTCTGTCGTGCTGAGTTGCTGACTAGTATTTAGTCAGGTGATTGTGTTGTGCACACATATCATACATTGCAATCATTCCATACACGGATGCATATACACTGGAAATTAGAATTAAAATCAATTGAAATGTAAATACAAATGCATAATATATGAATAGAAGTATAAAAGAAAGAAGAAAGAAATAAATGTACAACTAACGTAATTATAATTATCTGAGTATATTATTGTTACAACAATAAATAAAGAAGAGAAAAAGAAAGAAAATTTCATGAGAGTGAAACTTCCACATATACATCACTGCTTATAGCTAATCTTCAAATGTCGACTAAAACCTAGTCGTGGGGGAGGCAGCTTTGGAATATTTGCGGTATCTAGGGTCATCGAGTATATGCACTCGAGGCCATTAGGAACTCGTAATTTTGTTGTAGGAGGCAACAAATTTTAAAAAGGTGTTTTAGAAACAAGGGTGGATCCACCGACACATTTTCACCTAACTCGTAAAGTTAATGGCGAGGGCAAAAGAGCACCAAAAAGTGAAACCTAAATAGTTTTATTTTCAAAAGTAATTCTGTTAAGACATTTTGTTTTCAAAAATATCCAATCGTCACATGGCCAAGACCCTTATTGGATTAGAGTAAATTAAATATATATACATGTATATATGTATATATATGTATGTATTCAAATAAGAGAGGTTAAATAGTAAAAATATTTTTCTTTTCACCACTACTCATCTACTATTGCCTCCAATAGATTTTTGTTTTGCAAAAAGGGCTTTAAAAAGCAAAATGGTTTAGATAAGGCATCCATCTATCGAAGGGGCTTACCCAGCGGCCACAATATTTGACCAAGGTCAGGACTTAGCTTACAAGTCAGCCATAAGACCAAGTAAAAAGCTATTGTAATTATCAAGTGGAAATATTAGCAAAGGATCAACACAACCGAGGGACACCATAGGAGGTGGCCATCTTGCCATCGAAGGAAAGAGACCATATAAGTTCTCTGTAGAATCAAGGACAAGAGTTGTATAGTATAACCCTAGCAACAACCATCGACACACCACCATTCTCACAAGAACCAGCTCCAGAGGAGCCATGTCATAGAAGCCAAGGTCTAGAGCAAAGAGACTGTTTATAGCATAATTTGGCTTTAGGGTTTATTCAGTTGGCCAAATTAATTTTGCCATCGGAGGTAAAAATAATGGATTAACAAGCTGTGGATTTAGTATTAAACCCTTGATGCAGGCTTGACTATTTCAGCACTGGGTGGCTATATCATCAAGTGGCGAGTAGTATCCCCCGGGTACCGAACATTGGCGGGCCCAGGTACTCGTAGCCCGAGTACCCGTGATGCCAAGTTCCCGAGTACTGGTGTTCACGTCCCCGAGTACCGAACACTCGCATCCCCGAGTACCAGCGTGCCCGAGTACCGGGTGCTCGTTCCCGAACACTGGCATTCCCGAGCACCAGCGCGCCCGAGTATCGGGTACTCGCGTTCCCGAGTACTGATGTTCCTGAGTACTGACGGCCCCGATCACTGAAAACAAATCGCAACGCTACTAGGGTGAAGGGTTGATACATCAAGTCGACCGCCTCCAAGTCTACTTCCGACAACAGAATCCTCGACTTGGAGATACCAGAAGACTTCAGTTCGGAGAACAAGAAACCACGGGGAATCATAGAAGGAAAGTTAGTCGCGGACTCGGAAAGGCACTCGGTTTGTATGGAAAGGTATCCCGTATACAAAGAGGAGTCCTGGTCAAGATGGTTACAGTTTGTATGTATGATAGGATCAGGATCCTTTAAATAAGGAAAGGTTGCATATCTGTATTTAGTTAGGATTAGGAGTCCCGATCTCCTACGGAAAGACCAGCCGCCCTACTTCCAACAATCGACACAAATCAATCTATTACCTTTATCTTTTATCTTTTTCTTAGCAGTAGATCTTTGCTGTTTTGCACTGAAAAATAGTCATTTCTTCTTCACAAAATAAGAAGATCTTTGTTGCTTTGCTCGGAAAGCAATCGTTCATCGTACACGAAAGTACGATAGTTACCCTTTATTGCTTTGCCTGGAAAGCAATCATTTATCGTACACGAAAGTACGGTTGGCGACTCCACATTACCTAGGTGTTCCGTGGATCCAATTTTCACGCGAACACAATTGGCGACTCCGCTAGGGAAGAAGAAAAGAGCTACATAATGAATACCGACTCCAAGGACGGAAGCATCGTCAACCCCGACAACATCATCGCCGTCATGCTCGACGATCTATCTGAAGATGAACGGCGCGAGATCGAACGCCAACTCGAAGAAGAGCAGGCGGAACGACTCCGGCAGAAGTTGGCCGGCTACCAGAAGACGAGGAATGGCGTCATCAAAAAGGTAGTCATGCCGAGTCCTTCCTCCGCGCTCAACACCGAGGTAAGTAAACCGATTTGTTCTGAGGACATTGCTCATCTAATTGGCGTGTCGTTAGCTAGTAAGTATGGGTCTGATTTTGATAATACGGCACAAACACTCACCCAAGTGATGACTAGCCGATTTGAGGACTTCAAAGAACAACTCGCTAAGGATCTGAAGAGTAGTCTGCAGCATCAAGTTAGGTTGATGGTGTCACGGGTCAATGATGAACATCGGGGTAAGCGGCCGATGTACCCGGACACTGATGGAATTAATCACCTAATGGAAACTACTCCGGCAATTACTGCGGCTACTATTCTGACTTCGGCATACCAGAACCTCACCAACCACCACCAAAGTCTTAGCCTTAATACACATGTGCCACAACCATATTACCAGACAGTAGCGTACAGCACACCACCTATACCACCTCTTGGTACCGGAGTTCCCCATGGGCCGGTTCCAGATTCATATTTTAATCCACCACAAGTCCAATCCATATTGCCGGAGCCGACTTCGCATTCACATGGTACATCAGTGCCACCAGCCAATGCAAGTTTTAAGGACCAACTCGCCGGAGCACTCAGGGAACTCGGTGTAGAACCCAAGGGCAAGACACACGCTTATCAGAAGCCGTACCCTGAATGCTTCGACACGACGCCGTATCCCCGCGGTTTTAGAGTTCCAGATTTTGTCAAGTTCACCGGGGAAGAGGGTAGATCTATGTTCGAGCACGTAGGGCAATTTTTGGCACAGTGTAGTGAAGTCGGCACATCAGATCTCTACAGGGTCAAGCTTTTTCCCTTGTCATTATCTGGTACAGCCTTCACATGGTTTAAAAGACATAGATGCTTTTGGAGATTCATTGCTAGTAGTTCAGCAAGTTAATGGAGAGTTTTAGTGTTTTGATGGGTTACTAAATAGTTACCTAGACCGATGTTTAGATATAATCAAGTCCCTAGATACTTTCACTATCAGCCATGTGCCTAGGGAAGATAATTCTAGAGCTAATTTTCTAGCACAGCAAGCTTCCAGGTATCAAGTTGGTAGAGGAACATTCTTTATATCAAAAGAATCGATGCTAGCTGCTGTTAGATGCAAGGCCGACTTGTTTGAAGTCGAGGCCGACTTGTTGGAACTCGAAGCTACTTTGTCTAGAAGCGGCACCGACTCGGTAGACACTAGTTCGGTACAAAAGTCACAAGTAGTCGAGTCGGTAGGCAACTTAGAGTCTAGTGATTGGAGAGTACCTCTAGCTAGTTGTTTGAAGGATCCGAGTCAAACAATGGATAGGAAGATTCGGCGGCAAGCTATAAAATATACCTTGTTGAACGACGAGTTGTATCGCCGAACAATAGATGGGATACTATTAAAGTGTTTGGGTCCCGACCAGTCGAGGCTAGCTATGGGGGAAGTACACGAAGGAATATGTGGGACACATCAGTCAGCCCATAAGATGCAATGGTTATTAAAAAGAACGGGTTTCTATTGGCCGACGATGTTAGAGGATTGTTTTCGCTATTATAGAGGATGCGGAGCATGTCAAAAGTTTAGAAATGTACAATTGGCACCCGCGGCTATGATGCATCCCATCGTGAAGCCGTGGCCATTTAGAGGATGAGGTTTAGATTTTATCGGGCAAATACATCCTGCCTCTAAAGAATATGACCCATAAGAAAGTAATTAGTTTTGTTCTAGAACATATTATTCATAGGTTCAGCATTCCTCAAACTCTGACGACGGATCAAGGTGCTTCTTTTATGTCTAACCAATTCAATGAGTTTGCCAAGTCCTTTGGAGTTAGATTGCTGAACTCATCGCCTTATTATGCCCAAGCCAATGGACAGGCCGAGTCCAGTAATAAAATATTGATTAAGCTTATAAAGAAGAAAATTGAAGAGCATCCGAGAAGGTGGCATGAAGTACTTTCAGAAGCCCTGTGGGCTCATCGAATATCTAGACATGGAGCAACCCGAGTGACGCCGTACGAGTTGGTGTATGGGCAGGAGGCGGTGTTGCCTGTCGAGATCCATTTGCAAGCTCTTAGAGTAGCCAGACAAAATGACTTGTCGGCTGTGGATTATGATAATTTGATGCTGGATAGGATAGATGAAGTCTCAAAAGAAAGACTAAAAGCCTTGCGGGAGATTGAAAAGGAGAAATTAAGAGTGGCTAAAGCCTACAATAAAAGGGTAAGAGAGAAATCGTTTCAGATAGGAGACTTGGTATGGAAAACGATTTTACCTGTTGGAACCAGAAGTAATAAATTCGGCAAATGGTCACCGAGTTGGGAAGGCCCGTATAGAGTTGTAGAGATTGTCCCTGGAAATTCTTATTTTTTGCAGACTTTACAAGGAGAAGGTTTGCCTAAAGCTCTTAACGGGAAGTATTTGAAGAAGTTTTATCTGAGCTTATGGCAAGAGGCTTGATAGCCGATGTGGCCGATATGTTATATCGCCCTAAGGAATGACGTAGTATTTTTGGTAAATACTATTATACCAAAAACTAGGGGGGACATGTGTTTATAGCGTATTTTGGCTTTAGGGTTTATTCAGTTGGCCAAATTAATTTTTGCCATCGGAGGTAAAAATAATGGATTAACAAGCTGTGGATTTAGTATTAAACCCTTGATGCAGGCTTGACTATTTGAGCACTGGGTGGCTATATCATCAAGTGGCGAGTAGTACCCCCGGGTACCGAAAGCATTGGCGGGCCCCAGTACTCATAGCCCGAGTACCCGTGATGCCGAGTTCCCGAGTACTGGTGTTCACGTCCCCGAGTACCGAACACTCGCATCACCCGAGTACCAGCGTGCCCGAGTATCGAGTGCTCGTTCCCGAACACTGGCTTTCCCGAGCACCAGCGCGCCCGAGTATCAGGTACTCGCGTTCCCGAGTACTGGTGTTCCCGAGTACTGACGACCCCGAGCACTGAAAACAAATCGCAACGCTACTAGGGTGAAGGGTTGATACGTCAAGTCGACCGCCTCCAAGTCTGCTTCCGACAACAGAATCCTCGACTTGGAGATACCAGAAGACTTCAGTTCGGAGAACAAGAAACCGCGGGGAATCACAGAAGGAAAGTTAGTCGCGGACTCGGAAAGGCACTCGGTTTGTATGGAAAGGTATCCCGTATACAAAGAGGAGTCCTGGTCAAGATGGTTACAGTTTGTATGTATGTTAGGATCAGGACCCTTTAAGTAAGGAAAGGTTGCATATCTGTATTCAGTTAGGATTAGGAGTCCCGATCTCCTACGGAAAGACCAGCTGCCCTATAAATATAAAGGGTGACGGCCGATTGAGATCATCCAACAATCGACACAAATCAATCTATTACCTTTACCTTTTATCTTTTTCTTAGCAGTAGATCTTTGCTGTTTTGCACTGAAAAACAGTCGTTTCTTCTTCACGAAATGAGAAGATCTTTGTTGCTTTGCTCGGAAAGCGATCGTTCATCGTACACGAAAGTACGATAGTTACCCTTTATTGCTTTGCCTGGAAAGCAATCGTTTATCGTACACGAAAGTACAGTTGGCGACTCCACATTACCTAGGTGTTCCGTGGATCCAATTTTCACGCGAACAGAGACCACCAAGAATAGCAAGGAGAAGATTAGGTTGAGGAAGCAAGCTGGAGCAAAGCAAAAGGAGGATCACCAGTTCATCAGGAAGAGTAGTAAGACCAACAGGACCTAGGAAGCCCAAACCCTGCCACTATCCATATGGAAAAGAGTTTTGGATTTTCATCCGAGATCATCATAGTTTTGCATGAGAGCTTGCTATAATGCATAGTACCCTCAGATTGAGATTTCATCACAGGGTTTTGAAAACCAATGTATAATATCTTTTCTTATATGTTTTAAGCACACAAATCTAGGCGCGATTAACTCAGATGCTTAGCATCGTCCTTAGCTAGCCGAAGACCAAGTATAATGTATGTTCTTTCTGCCAAAGTAAACTGACATATATAAAGTATCTCATTTAATGGCTAGATGTATCAACTATAGCATAAAAGCTAGGATCAAGATCCATGAACATATAAGTGCACCATAGATCAGTGTAGTATCGTGCTCTTATAAAAAAAAGGGATTAGAGGCCATTAGAAGGAGGTGAGAAGCCATCCTTTCTACATAAGCACTTGTAAGTCAGAGAGTGATCTATAGCAAGAACATCAGGGTACTTGAGTCAAGTCATGGCCATAATTCAACAATAAAAATCTTGCTAAGCATGCTAGAACTGAGCAATAGTAGCCCTGATCAAACACCAGGTCATGCCATCTAGGAAATAGGTAGATAAACTAGAGCATGACATGAACACCATACACAGGATCAAGATGACCAACCAGACCAATCATGGCAAACCATAGCTAAGCCAAATAGGAGGAAAGGGAAGAGGAAAAGAGCACTCACCTGGAGTGACACCATTGCCGTGGTTGCAGCGCAGCGAAATCATCGCCGTCCGACAGCGGCGTCAATGAGTGGAGTGGCGAGGTGACCATCAAAGAGGGGCACCAGCGCGATTGCATCGCACGAGTGACCACCTCAACTTCGGCGATCCGAGGCCCCAATCGTGGTCAATCCCATTGAGGAAGACGAGGACTTCTTAGGGCAGCACAGATGGCCATCGGAGATGGGCAACAGGACGGCAGGGAGTGTGAGCGCTGATGTCTTAGAAGCTAGTTGAGGACAAGCGCCAACACCACTGGTGGTATAGTCGACGCCTGCGAGGGCCAATCCTGAACCCTAGGGTTTGTAGCGGCGGCGACGGCGTCCGAGGTGGAGAAGACGACGCAACAAAGGGAATCAGCGTAGGAGGATGAGGAGAACGTGGTGGCGCCATCAATGGAGCTGGACTGAGGTGGAGGCGGTGTGTGCTCCAGAGGAGCCGAGCAGGCGAGGTGTAGAGAGAAAGAGGGAATCAGTTGCGCGCTGAGGAGAGAGTGAGTGAGGGCCGGTGAGAGAGAGATTAGAGACGGAGCACCGGGATGGGCCAACTAAGGGAGACCGGCAGGGCCCAAAATTAGACACGGCCTGAGTGGGCCGGATGGGCGAGTGGAGGGAGGTCGACGAGGCTCAAATGAGCCACAGCCTAAGTTGGGCCAGTGGGCTCAACCGATCGGAGGATCGGCCAGGCTTGATAGAGAAGTAACAGGGCGACCCAAGTAAGATTATTTTTTCTTTTTCTTTTTCTTTAAAAAGGGAGATAAAAGTCAAACTAAAAAAATTAAGTTGAAGGTTAATTACTTAAGTTAAAATATTTTCTCCTTTTTCTTTAAAAATGAGAGGAAAATTAAAAATAAATATTTAAGTTAAGTTTTGAGTTAATTACTTAAGTGAATTAAAATATGTTGTGTAATAATATTAACCTCTAGTTAAATAAAACAAGGTTTAATTAATTAATATTTTATGTAATATTTTGTGCAAACTCTAAAAATACTTAAAGCTTGATTATTTATTAAATAAGTATAAATCATTCATAAATATTCAGGAAAATTTGTATGTATCATTTCTTGAATTTTAAAGATGCATTCTCTCATACATGCATGGTCATGACATCCGCATTCATGTTGAACTTTTTTGGAATTAGTTCTTATTGGAGTTCATTTCTTTCCAGAAGCCAAAGTTCAGCAAGCAAACCTCTTGAGCTGCACTACTTATCTGTTATCAGGAAATTCTAGTTTCTTGTTCACATCTGTTGTGAATGTTTGATAAAAAATTTCATCTCTTCTAGATCCTGTGTAGAAAGGAAAACCTATTTTCTAAAGTTAATCGACCTCTAGTTTTTTAGCGTGACCATGGCTTTGTGGTGTAACCTTGGAAAGGTGCTATGAGGCAGATGGAAAGCAGGATTCACCACATGGGTTTTCATATAAGGTTAAATAATCATTGATCAATTGTGCTTAAGCGTTGTACTGATTGCGCTTACCACATACCTTGTATGAGCTGAGCTGAGCTAAATTACCCTTGTCTTATGTCATCTCCCTGGAAAGGCAAGATCTTAGTAGTTGGATATAGAGTATCAACTACTGGGAAGGTAGTCTAGGCCGTTGGTGCCAGCTACCGTATGCTAAATTTGGAGTATCAGCATGAGACCTATAGTCTAGGCCTGTTGTGCAGGACTACGGTGCGGGGTATGACAAAACAACGGCAAAAAGGCTTTGTGACAGTAAAGTAGTGCACCTTTGCAGAGTGTAATAAAGTGTGGCATTGTCACTCCACGTTCCTGGTTGGAACTATGAATGCAGTAGGAAAGGAATCCATAGGGGATTCTAGCAGCCTATGAGACAAGAGGTCATAGCTCTTTCATTAATCACTTGACTCTCTCTCCTCACAAATTACATTGCTTTTGGAGAACACCACTATTCCTGGTAGAGATAGTGCGTCAAATACCTGTTTGCTATTTATAGACTTGCTGAGTACATTTCATACTCACCCCTTGTTATAACCTCCTTGATTAGAAAGAGGAGGTTTGAGCCAAGACGACAGCAATATCAACAGAATAAACCACAACAAGTGGTTTATGTTCGAAGGAATCAACCTGGGGAACATCTTCAAGAGCAGTAAGCCAAGCACCAATACCTCCAGGCACATGTTTTACTTGTGGTGGAAATCATTATGCCTCACAATTTTTGAAGAGGAAAAATGATGTGACGGTGGCTCGATCTTTTGATGAGAGGGTGATAGCTATTGGTTAGATGGAACTTGACCTTGATGAACCGACTATATCATACTAGATGATACGCCTTAATAATTGCTAAACCAATCTCTGATGGTTATTGATCTTGCCATAGGCACGATCAACCTGAACAACGGGGTTCTTGTTCCTGCAAACACTTGAAGAATCGGTAAGAACTGTGATAATTTGCAATCTGAAATTGCGAGTAATAACTTGAGCACGAGAGCTAGAAGAATGAGTTGGAATTCCACTGGTGACCTAAACAATGTAGTAGTCCTATACGACTTGTTGATGTAAAATTGAACTATTAGCTAAATCAATCCAATGGAACCCATCTAAACCTAGGGGCTCGGGGTGCTTAATATAGGAGAGGATGGGGAAGAGGTCCACCCTAGGAATCCTTCTCCCTTACGATCCTAATATCTCTAAGTTTGCTCGAATTTAAAGACATATGGCCGATGGCCAGAAAAGGTGGTGCAACACCATGTTGATTTGACCTGGCCGCAATCCCTTTGGGTTGGGACTAGCCTTGGCTGAAACCCAAGTGCTAGGAGGCCAAGGATTTTCACCAAGTCTTTGTCATGGTGGCTTGAGTGTTCTCCTATCTCCAATCAACTCAGCACTTGCGTTCTTCAAGTTCCTGCTACCATCATCTCTTCTCCTTGTCTTTGTGTTCCATTGCTTGTCCTTCATATCCATGCTTGGACCTTCATTCATAATTAGCAAAAGAACATCTTTATTGGGTAGCATCATATTCTCATTAATATTACATGGAGTACCTAGAAACAAAAGTACCTGATAACTGAGCTACTGGTCCTTGTGTTTCTGGCACTTAAGGAGTGGCACTTGGGGCTGATGTAGGAGCTATGGTAGCGACTGTGGTGGTACATTAATAGGGATGTCCTTATTAGAAAAGTTCTTTAGATGTGGTCAGAGTAGACACAAAATTCAAGACTGCCCAAATCCAAAAGCTCAATAGCTACGACCTCAAGCACCAAGACTAGTCGCACTAGCTTAGGGATCAACAAGTAGAGGAGAAAGAGGCAACCAAGTATGTGGCAAGGGCAAGATTCACAGAGGGGTGAATTATATAACCACAGAAGAAGTTGCAGCAGTCAGTGACGTGATGATCGGTATGCTACCTATCTCATCTCGCATTGGCATAGTACTCTTTGATTCCAGAGCAACACATTTATTCATATATGAAGAGTTCATGAAAGGAATACCTTGGGAGACTAGTTCCTTAGAGAAGCATCTACAAGTCCAATCACCTAGAGGACCTTTAAATGCTAATAAGAAGACCAAATGGGTAGTTATGGAGATCAATGACTATGCGTTCCTCACTCATCTCTTGATTATACCACTTCAAGGCGTAGATGTTATTTTGGGTATGGATTGGTTAGCATTCGTAAAGCTCAAATTGATTGTATCAACAAGACCATAGCTCTTAACCATTGGGTAGGGGGAAGACTTGTGTTTCAAGGCCAAGGAAACCCTGAATCAGATCCAAAAGTTTAGTTAAATTCTTTGGAAGGGAATAGTATCAAAAAAATTCCAGTTGTCAATGAGTTTCTAGATGTATTTCCAGAAGAATTGCTAGGTATGCCACCAAGTAGGGAAGTGGAGTTCACTATTGAATTGCTATCAGGCATAGCGCTGATAGCTCAAAGACTATACATAATGGAATTAGTTGAGCCAGTAGATTTGAAGAAACAATGAGATGAGTTGGTAGATAAAGGATTTGTCAGAGAAAGCATATCTCCTTGGGGAGCACCAGTTCTCTCTGTCAACAAGAAAGATGGAGGCATTCGTATGTGTGTCTAGACTACATAAATCTAAACACTGTCACAATCAAGAACAATTATTCATTACCAAGAATTGATGATTTGTTTGACCAAGTCGGAGGTGTTGGAGTTTTCTCCAAGATAGATCTACGATCAAGCTATCATCAAATCAAGACTAAGCCAGAAAATGTTTCAAAGGCAAGATTTATCTCTCGATATGGGCATCACGAATATCTTGTGGTACCATTCGGGTTGATAAATATACCAGTAGTATACATGAATCAAATGAATCTTGACAAGTTCGTGATCATGTTTATTGATGATATTATCTTTTCCCAAAATAAAGAAGATCATGCAGAGCATCTCTAGAAAGTTTTACAAAGTTTGAGAGAGCATCAGCTGTATACGAAGTTTAGAAAGTGTGAATTTTGGCTTAATCAAGTTTCTTTTCTAGGCCATGTCATCTTCAACGATGAGTTGCAATAGATCCGAAGAAGATCGAGGCTATCATAAATTGGAAATCTCCAACATCTATTTCTGAAGTTTCTGGACCCATTGAAGGATTCTCCAAGGTTTCTGGACCCATGACCAAATTGTTGAAGAAAGAAACCAAATTTCAGTGGACAGAGACATGTGAGAATAGTTTTGAAGAACATAAGCGAAAACTTACTACCACTCCAGTGTTAACCTTAATGGAAAGTAGTAAAAATTTCAATATTTACTATGATGCATCAAGACACCTACAACCACATGAAGTCAAGTATCCGACACATGATCTAGAATTAGCAGTAGTGATATTTGCTTTGAAACAATGGCGACACTATCTCTATGGATCCAAATATGAATTATATCTGGATCACAAGAGTCTGAATTACCTCTTCACACAAAAAAGAATTGAACATGAGACAACGAAGATGGCTAGAACTCATCAAAGACTATGACCCGAAAATTAGTTATACACTAGGAAAAGTCAATGTTATAGTAGATGAATTGAGCAGAAATTCTGAAATTCAGCTAGAGAAGATTGAAGACATCCAAGAGAACACTTAAAGACTTGGATAATGATATAATGAAGTTGTAATCAACAAAGGTGAAGTCAATGTTGCACCTTTAGTGATTCAACCTAGTTTACAGGATGAAATCAAGAGACGTCAACTAGAAGATAAGTTCATTGCTGAGGAAATCAGAAGGATTAAGGCACAATAACCACTGGAGTTTACTATAGTAGATGATGGATCGTTGTGGTACAAGAACTGGATATATGTTCCTAACATTCGAGATATCAAGAAGGTGGTTCTACAAGAAGCTCACTATTTATAGCGTAATTTGGCTTTAGGGTTTATTTAGTTGGCCAAATTAATTTTGCTATCGGAGGTTAAGATAATGGACTAACAAGCTGTGGATTTAGTGTTAAAATCTTAATGCAGGCTTGACTATTCCAGCACCGGGTGGCTTATGCCATCAAGAGCAGTGCCTCCGGGCACCAGGCATTGGCAGGCCCAAGTACTCGTAGCCTGAGTACCTGTGATGCCGAGTACTGAGTACTCGTCCCCGAGTACTGGTGTTCACGGCCCTGAGTACCGAATACTGGCATCTCCGAGTGCTAGCACGCCCAAGTACCGAGTACTTGTTCTCGAGTACTGGCGTTCCCGAGCACTAGCGCGCCCGAGTACCGAGTACTCGTGTGATGGGATTCGTAGCATAGAAAACAAAATTTTTCCTACGAGATGCAAACGAAAACCTAGATCCAATCTAGAAAACCAAGATCCAATCTAGAAGAAGCTTGCAACGAGAGACAGATCATATTTACATACCCTCGACGAACACGTCAACGCAGCGGAGAATTTGACCGTTGTCGATGAAGCCCGCAGCCTCCCGCAGCTAGGTTATACCTCCCAGCCGCGATAGGGATCTTCTCGTGTTCCAATCCGATCAAGCACCGCAACGAGCGGCACCTCCGAGATGTGCACACGTACGGCTCGATGACGTCTCCTCCTTCTTGATCCAGCAAGGTAAGGTGGAGAGGTAGATGAGATCTCCAGCAGCACGACGGTGTGGTGGTGGATGTGGTGGAGAAATTCCTGCAGGGCTTCGCCTAAGCAGCTGCGGGAGAGGAGTAGATGGGAGAGAGGGAGGGGCTGGTGGCTAGGGTTCAAGGGGGGCTCCCCCCCCTTTATATAGGCTCGGTACTGTTCACATGAACAGTATGTGAACAGTAACTTGCCTCCCAAGTTTCCCTTTTTCCTTTATCTTATCTCTCCTATTTTTAAGGGATATCGATCTTATCCATCTAGGAAGGGGGGTTACTGTTCATGTGACACTATTCACGTGTGTACTGTTCATGCAGTACCCTTGGTCCATGTGGACCCCTCCGGGATAAGTGGGCCCTACTCTAGAACCCTCTGGAACCTTCTAGAACTTCTCCGGAACTCTACCGGAAAAATCCCGAACCTTTCCGAAACCCTAAAAATACTTTCCCATATATGAAATTGTATCTCCGGACCATTCCGGAGCTCCTCGTGACATCCTGGATCCCATCCGAGACTCCGAACAAAATTTCGGTCTCACCATATTAATATCTCATTCTCTACCCTAACATCAACGAACCTTAAGTGTGTGACCCTACGGGTTCGGGAATATGCGGACATGATCGAGACACCTCTCCGATCAATAATCAATAGCGGGACCATGGATGTCCATATTGATTCCCACATATTCAACGAATATCATTTATCGGTTGAACCACGATGTCGAATGTTCCATTCCTTTGTCTCACGATATTTTACTTGCCCGAGATTTGATCGTCGGTATCACCATACCTAGTTCAATCTCGTTTCCTGGTAAGTACTCTTTACTCGTTCCGTAATACAACATCCTCTGTGACTAACCCCTTAGTCCCTCGCTTGCAAGCGATATCGAATGTGCATTACCGAGTGGGCCCAGAGAATATCTCTCCGTCACGTGGATGGACAAATCCCACTCTTGATACATGCAACCCAACAAGTACTTTCTGAGATACCTGAAAGACACCTTTATGATCACCCTGTTACGGCGTGATGGTTGATGCCCTCAAAGCATTCTTCCGGTACTAGGGAGTGGCATTATCTCATGGTCGAAGGACTAGAACATTTAACATATGATAGCTGAAGCAAATAAAACTTAGTGACACGATCAAATTGCTACGCTCAACTTGGGTCTATCCATCACATCATTCTCCTAATGATATGATCTTGTTATTAATTAACAACTCATGTTCATGGTTAGGAAACCTTAACCATCAATTAATCAACAAGCTAGTGTTAGAGGATCACTAGGGACACGGTGTTGTTTATATAACCACACAAGTAATAATGTTTCCAATTAATACAATTATAGCATGGAGAATAAACTTTATCATGAACTTGAAATATGACAAATAACAACTTTATTTATTGCCTCTAGGGCATATTTCCAACAGTCTCCCACTTGCACTAGAGTCAATAATCTAGTTTACATTGGTAAAGGTCTAACACCCATGGACTCCTGGTGCTGATCATGTTTTGCTCGTGGAAGAGGTTTAGTCAACGGGTCCGCCACATTCAGATCCGTATGTACTTTGCAAATCTTTATGTCACCTTCTTTGACATACTCACGAATGGTGTGAAAGCGGCGCTTGATGTGCTTGGAATTCTTGTGAGACCTTGGCTCTTTGGCGTTCGCTATGGCACCAGTGTTTTCACAGTAGATAGCCATAGGGTCTAACGCGCTAGGAACCACACCAAGTTCAATCATGAACTCTCTCATCCAGACACCTTCCTGTGCTGCTTCAGCAGCAGCCACATACTCCGCTTCAGTTGTAGATGCCGCGATGACGCTCTGCTTCGAGCTTCTCCAGCTCACTGCTGCACCATTCAAAATGAATACATATCCTGATTGAGATTTAGAGTCATCTATGTCTGTGTTGAAGCTAGCATCGACGTAACCCTTTACGACAAGCTCTTCATCACCACCATAGACTAGAAACATGTCCTTAGTCCTCTTCAGGTACTTAAGGATATTCTTAACTGCTGTCCAGTGTTCCACTCCTGGATCACTCTGGTATCTGCTCGTCAAACTAAGAGCATGGGACACATCCGGTCTAGTACACAGCATGGCATACATGATAGAGCCTATGGCCGAGGCATAGGGGATATTACTCATCTTTTCTCTATCTTCTGCCGTAGCCGGACACTGAGCCTTGCTCAATATCTTACCTTGCAACATGGGCAAGAACCCTTTCTTTGACTCATCCATTCTGAACTTCTTCAGAACCTTGTCAAGGTATGTGCTTTGATTAAGTGCTATCAAACGTTTTGACCTATCTCTATAGATCTTAATGCCTAATATGTAAGCAGCTTCACCAAGGTCTTTCATTGAAAAATTCTTATTCAAATAACCTTTTACACTTTCAAGAAGTTCTATATCATTTCCAATCAATAATATGTCATCCACATATAATACCAGAAATGCTACAGAGCTCCCACTCACTTTCTTGTAAATACAAGCCTCCTTGTAATTTTGGACAAATCCAAAACCTTTGATCACCTCATCAAATCGAAGGTTCCAACTCCGGGATGCTTGCTTCAGTCCATAGATGGAACGCTGAAGTTTGCATACTTTACCAGCATCCTTAGGATCGACAAAACCTTCGGGTTGCACCATGTACAACTCTTCCTCAATGTTACCATTAAGGAACGCAGTTTTGACATCCATCTACCAAATTTCATAATCGAAAAATGCAGCAATTGCTAGTAGAATCCGAACAGACTTTAGCATCGCTACCGGTGAGAAGGTCTCATCGTAGTCAACTCCTTGAATTTGTCGAAACCCTTTTGCGACAAGTCGAGCTTTATAGACGGTCACATTACCATCAGCGTCTGTTTTCTTCTTAAAGATCCATTTGTTCTCAACGGCCCTCCGACCATCAGGGAGGTCAACCAAAGTCCACACTTGGTTATCATACATGGATCCCATTTCGGATTTCATGGCGTCTAGCCATTTCTTGGAGTCTGGGCCCATCATCGCTTCCTCATAGTTCGCGGGTTCATCGTTGTCCAACAACAAGACATTCATGACAGGATTACCGTACCATTCAGGAGCGGTACGTGTCCTAGTCGACCTGCGAAGTTCAGTAGCAGCCTCGTTTGAAGTTTCATGATCATCATCATTAGCTTCCTCTCTAGGTGGTGAAGGCTGCACTGGAACATCTTCCGTCGCTGCGCCACTCTCCAATTCGAGAGAAGGTTCATCAACCTCGTTCAGCTCTACTTTCCTCCCACTCACTTCTTTCGAGAGAAACTCCTTCTCAAGAAAGGATCCATTCTTGGCAACAAAGACTTTGCCCTCGGATCTGTGATAGAAGGTATACCCAATTGTTTCTTTAGGGTATCCTATGAAGACACATTTTTCCGCTTTGGTTTCGAGCTTATCAGGCTGTAACTTCTTTACATAAGCATCGCATCCCCAAACTTTAAGAAACGATATCTTAGGCTTTTTACCATACCATAACTCATATGGAGTCGTTTCAACGGATTTTGATGGAGCCCTATTTAAAGTGAATGCGGCTGTCTCTAATGCATAACCCCAAAACGATAGTGGCAGATCGGTAAGAGACATCATAGACCGCACCATATCCAATAGAGTGCGATTACGACGTTCGGACACACCATTGCGCTGTGGTGTTCCTGCTGGCGTGAGTTGTTGAACAATTTCCACATTTCTTCAAATGCATACCAAACTCGTAACTCAAATATTGACCTCCACGATCAGATCGTAGAAACTTAATTTTCCTGTTACGATGATTTTCTACTTCACTCTGAAATTCTTTGAACTTTTCAAACGTTTCAGACTTGTGTTTCATTAAGTAAATATACCCATATCTACTTAAATCATCCGTGAAGGTTAGGAAATAACGATATCCACCGCGCGTAGAAGAACTCATTGGTCCACACACATCAGTATGTATGATTTCCAACAATTCACTTGCCCGCTCCATTGTTCCAGAGAACGGGGTTCTAGTCATCTTGCCCATAAGGCATGGTTCACATGTATCAAATGATTCAAAGTCAAGTGATTCCAGAAGTCCATTAGAATGAAGCTTCTTCATGCGATCTACACCAATATGACCTAAACGGCAGTGCCACAAGTATGTGGTATTATCACTATTTACTTTGCATCTTTTGGCATCAATATTATGAACATGTGTGTCACTACAATCGAGATTTAACAAGAATAAACCATTCACAATGGGTGCATGACCATAAAAGATATTACTCATATAAATAGAACAACCATTATTCTCAGACTTAAATGAATAACCGTCTCGCAATAAACAAGATCCAGATATAATGTTCATGCTTAACGCAGGCACCAAATAACAATTATTGAGGTTTAAAACTAATCCCGAAGGTAGACGTAGAGGGAGCGTGCCGACGGCGATCACATCAACCTTGGAGCCATTTCCAACGCGCATCGTCACCTCATCCCTTGCTAGTCTTCGTTTATTCTGCAGCTCCTGTTTCGAGTTACAAATATTAGCAACCGAACCAGTATCAAATACCTAGGCACTACTACGAGTACTAGTAAGGTAAACATCAATAACATGTATATCAAATATACCTTTCTTCTTGATGTTGCCAGCCTTCAATTCTACCAAGTACTTGGGGCAGTTACGCTTCCAGTGGCCACTCTCCTTGCAATGGAAGCACTCAGTGTCAGGTTTAGGGCCAGCCTTGGGTTTCTTCGCGGGAGTGGCAACTTTCTTGCCACCCTTCTTGAAGTTTCCCTTCTTGCCCTTCTTCTTGAAACTGGTGGTCTTATTGACCATCAACACTTGATGTTCCTTCTTGATTTCCACCTCAGCAGCTTTCAGCATCGCGAACAGTTCGGGAAGCGTCTTCTGCATGCCTTGCATATTATAGTTCATCACAAAGCTCTTGTAGCTTGGTGGCAGTGATTGGAGAACCCTGTCAATCCCCAACTGATTGGGAATGACTACACCCAACTGACTTAGGCGATCGGCGTACCCAGACATTTTGAGTACGTGCTCACTGACGGAGCTATTCTCCTCCATCTTACAGTTAAAGAACTTCTCAGAGGCTTCATAGCTCTCCACACGGGCATGAGTCTGAAATATCACTTTCAGTTCCTCAATCATCTCATATGCCCCGTGTTTCTCAAAACATTTTTGGAGATCAGGTTCTAAAACCGTACAGAATGGCGCACTGAACTATCGTGTGGTCATCTTTGCGAGATTGATAGACATTCCTGACATCCTCAGGAGTGTCATTAGCAGGGGCCTGACCCAGCGTTGCATCAAGGACATAAGCCTTCTGTGCAGCAGTGAGGATGATCCTCAGATTGCGGTACCAGTCCGCGAAGTTGCTTCCATTGGATTTCAGTTTCCCTTTCTCTAGGAACGCATTAAAAATTGAGCGACGGAGCTACGGGGCGAGCCATTGATCTACAACATATTTGCAAAGGCATTTAGACTATGTTCATGATAATTAGTTCAAATTAATCTCCCACTAAACTCAACATCCCTCAAGTTGTTTAGTGATACATGATCCAAATCCACTATCCCAAGTCCGATCATCACGTGAGATGGGGTAATTTCAATGGTGAACATCAACATGTTGATCATATCATCCATATGACTCATGTTTAACCTTTCGGTTCGATGTGTTCCGAGGCCATGTCTGTACATGCTAGGCTCGTCAAGCTAACCAAAGTATTTCCGCATGTGTAAAACTGGCTTACACCCGTTGTATGTGAGCGTAGAGTTTATCACACCCGATCATCACGAGGTGCTTCAAAACGACGAACTTTCGCAACGGTGCATACTAAGGGAGAACACATTTTATCTTGATATTAATGTGAGGGATCATCTTATAATGCTACCGCCGTACTAAGCAAAATAAGATGCATAAAAAGAATAAACATCACATGCAAGAATAATGTGACATGGTATAGCCTTTTCTTCTTTTGCGCCTTTCATCTTCATCTCCAACGCACCGGCACGATCTCCATCATCACCAGCATGACGCCTAACTCCTTGGGCATCGCACATGATAGTCACCACCACGTGTTGCAACTACAACTGTTGCTACCACTAGCGACAAAGTAATGCAATTACATGGCGTTTGGAGTTGACACGCAGGTCATACAATAAATATTAAAGACAACCATGTGGCTCCTGCCGGTTGCCGTACTCATCGACATGCAAGCCGTGAAATATTACAAAACATGATCATCTCATACATCACATATATCACATCACATCTTGGCTATACCACATCACATGCCCCCTGCAAAAACAAGTTAGACACCTCTACTTATTGTTTGCAAGTTTTACGTGGCTTCTAGGGGTTGTATACAAGAACCGTTCTTACCTACGCAAAGCCACAACGTGGATTCAACTATTGCTATAAACTTTTCAAGCCTCCCGTTGCAAATTAGATTTCACTATAGCAAGAGAGACAGACACCTGCCAGCTGCTTATGCAATACAAGTTGCATGTCGAGCGCAGAACCGGTCTCATGTGCGAGGACATGTAAAGTTGGTCCGGGCCGCTTCATCTTGCTATCCCGCAAAATCCAAAGTGCACGAAAAGAGGTAGCAACAAGAGAATCAACGCCCACAATCATTGTGTTCTACTCGTACAAAGCATCTACGCATAGATCTAGCTCTGATACCACTGATGGGATTCGTAGCATAGAAAACAAAAATTTTCCTACGAGATGCAAACGAAAACCTAGATCCAATCTAGAAAACCAAGATCCAATCTAGAAGAAGCTTGCAACGAGAGACAGATCATATTTACATACCCTCGACGAACACGTCAACGCAGCGGAGAATTTGACCGTTGTCGATGAAGCCCGCAGCCTCCCGCAGCTAGGTTATACCTCCCAGCCGCGAGAGGGATCTTCTCGTGTTCCAATCCGATCAAGCACCGCAACGAGCGGCACCTCCGAGATGTGCACACGTACGGCTCGATGACGTCTCCTCCTTCTTGATCCAACAAGGTGAGGTGGAGAGGTAGATGAGATCTCCAGCAGCACGACGGTGTGGTGGTGGATGTGGTGGAGAAATTCCTGCAGGGCTTCGCCTAAGCAGCTGCGGGAGAGGAGTAGATGGGAGAGAGGGAGGGGCTGGCAGCCAGGGTTCAAGGGGGGCTGCATCAAGCTCGGGTGTTTGAGGCCGGGGCGGAGCTTGCTCGGGTGAGGTGCGAGCTCGGTGTGGAGATGGGGAGTTAGGGCTGGAAGGGGTGAGCTGGGAGATGGCTTGGGGAAGAGGAGGGAGCTCGGTAGCTCATTTTATAGCCTGGCGGCGGAGCATGCCCAGCAGCGGCTGCTGTGGAGGAGCAGCGCCGAGAGATGGTTTCCGAGGTTCATCTGGTCGGCGCGAAGCTCGAGGACAACTTGGCAGGGTCGTGGTGCTTGGCGTGATGCTGCAGCGTGGAGGAGACGGCAAACAGCGTGGGTACGGCTGCCGGGCACGCACTGTGCCAGTCCGGTGCACGTCCAGAGCAGCATGGAATGTCCCGCGGTGCCCTGGCGAAGTCGGACACGCGCCACCATGCCAAAGGGAGTCTTAGGCACGCGTCCAAGACTACAGGGTTGTTTTGCACCGGTTTGAGTACAAGAACAGGGAGAAAATTGAATGCCAGGATGCAGCCCATGCTCCTCTTGAGTGGCATGAATTTCCACAAAGTTTTGATGGAACTCGATGTGCATGACCATGACACTGGTGCCAGGAAAGACACGTCCAAGAGAATAGGAAAGTTTGGCACCGAAAAAGTCGGTTTCCTCTGCATTACTCAAATGCCAACGCTCGACATGATTTGAAATCCTACTGGAGATAACTGTGTATGAGCTGCCAGGGGAAGTTTATGGGTTTAGGTTTATCAGGAATATCGAGGGGAAACTCCAAGAGCTGGTTGGTAGGTTTTAGGTAGGAGGTCATTTAAGAGTTCATGCAACGGTAGATTTTTGCCCTAGGTGTTCGATATGGTTCATTCCAGATTTTTGAGCTGAACGTGTCCACATTTTTGCATATATGGACTCCTGGAATTATAATGATCACTGCAGAATTTTATAGGGATTTTTGGAAGCTTATTTCCATAGGTTGCAGTTAAAAGCTGATATTAATCCTAAGGTTTATTAATTTTGTATGTAAATATTTTTGTATTGGACACCACTATTTTATGTTATAATTGAGTTAAGGATATTGTTATGTTGCCTCTCAATTTATCTTGGAATTTTTGGATAAGCCGAGAGGTGGTAGATCTCGCGATGAGGGCTTTGACAACAAATGGGTTAAATAGGACGAAGGGGTGTCGGAAGCTGGAACGAGGGTTCCGGGGTGTGGCAAGGGGTGGAGGGAATGTGGGATCTCTCGGGAAGTCTTTTGCCTCGGCTTAAGGCTACTTGATGGTAAGGGACCGCGGGTGCTCCGATGTATACGGTGCGTATATTGTCTTATGGTATTTGTCGTATTAGGGTTTTATTTGACAGGGGTGCGTGTGTGCGGGTTTTGGTGCAATGAGTGTATGTTTAGATGAAACTATTCTGGTTAAATGCAGGGTTATGCTGGTAAGCTAAGTTTTGAAAAATTAGGGTATGACAAACGTACCCCCCCAAAACTCCATGAAAAGGGTTCCGCGGGTGGCCTCCGCTCTCGCGACGCCCGCGCCCCACGCGCGTACGCCGCCGCCGCCGCCCCTCCCCTGCCCCCGCCGCCCCGCACGCTCCCCCCCCTCCGTTCAAGTCAGCCGTCCTTGCCCCCCTCGCATCTAGCCCGCTCGCGCCGTCGCACACCTCCCACGCCCCGTCGTCCGCCATCCCCGACCCAGATCTAGATGTGCCGTCGCCGCCTCGGCCGGAGCTCCTCTCGTCCTCCGAGATGGTGCCAGACTCGCTCCCGCCCTCCCCATCCTGCGGCTCAGCCCGCACGCCTACCCTCGCCCCTCTGCCTCGTCTCAAGTCCCTGGTGGTTGGGGCGCTGCGCATTGAAGGCGCTGGTCGCTCGGGCGGCTTTGAAGACGGAGGCTCGCGCCTTGACGCGTCGGGCTCTAGGCCTGCGGCTAGGGGCGTGGAGGAGGACGCTGCGGCATGGACGATGGTGGGCTCGAGGCGCTGCCTGCGACATGACCGGCCATTGTTGCGACGCGACCGGCGTCCGGCGCAGCGGGGATCCAGGCTGGCGACGGAGAGGGAGCTTACCTTCTTAAGGCGCACCAGGGGCCTCTGTTTTCGCTGCCTCTCCCATTTCCACCACGCCAGAGACTACCGTGATCCGATCCGGTGTCTTGCCTGCCGGCGCTCCGGCCACCGGGAGCGCGACTGCACCAACCACCCTCCACCGCCACCACCAACCAGTGCCTATCCGCCGTCGTCCACGTTGCGAACTGGGAGCCCAAACTCCTCCTCCTGGGTTGCTGTTGTCGCGGACACGCATCGCTCCGCCTTCATCGCCCAAGCCTGCTCGCCGCCGGTTGTCATGGCGCAGCAGGGGTTCGGTGCTCCGGCCAGCCGCCCTGACGAGGACACCTGTGTGGTGGCGACGTCCTTCGAGCTCGACCGTGACCGCCGCTGCTAGGAAGCCACTACCGCCATCGCCTGGGCTGTGGACTCGCCGCGTCCTATGGCACCGCGCGAGGTGGAGAGCGTCTTGCGGGACTGCTTCAGGAACCTGCACCGCGACGACGTGGTCGTCAGCCGCCACTTCCCTGAGGAATTCCTGCTCAAGTTCGAGCCCAAAGAGGACTGCGACGCCGCCATCAGCAAGGGACGCATCAAGGTGGATGACGGCTCCATCGTCTACATCCGACCGTGGAGGCCTTTGGCGCACGCTCTGGGCGCGTCGCTCTTCTTCCGCGTCCACCTCCACCTAGGTGGGATCCCTCCTTTCGCCTGGACCCCCAACATTGTCGAGTGTCTGCTCGGCCGCCGGTGCGCCCTGGAGTCCTTTGACGACCGCTCCGTCACCATGACGGACACCCGGGCCCTTGGGCTCTGGGTGTGGACCTCGAACCCCAGCGCGCTGTCGAAGGTGATATGGCTCACCTGCACCTCGCCGGATGCGGCCGCCACCATCGCCAGCAGGAAGCCTGCCCGGTTCAAGCGTGGCTCCACCTACCGCGTCCTCATCCACCTCGACACCGTGGAGGATTACTCTGCCGCGCCCGTCGACTTCAATGGCCATGCTGCCGGTGACCCCCCTTCTCTGCGCCCTCGGCCAACTTCGACTGGCACCACGGCTCGGGAGCTGAGGTGCCGCTGAACTTCGACTCACGCGGGCTCCAGACCGGCGGCTGCGCGTAGGGCTCGGCAGGGACACGACGACCACCCCCGTCCGCCTCCACGCCGCCATGATGACGAAGACGATGACCAGGGCGCTGCTCGTGATGGCCATCGCCGAGCGCCTCGCGCAGATGCCACAAAGGGCGCGCGTCGCACGCGCTCGCGCTCCCCGCGCTGCAGGTCAGGTGCTGGTCGCCTGCGAAAGTGGCTACAGGCGCCTTGTGGCGGCCGACGCCTCCCCTTTCGCGGCCCAGGCGGCAGCTATCTGTGCGGGCGCGGATGACGCACTCTGGCGGGAGGCCGCTGACCTGCGTGCCCTCATCGCTACTGCCCCGGTGGTCCAGATGCCGGCCCAGCCCCCACCTCCAGCCCCTATAGCAACCCCCACGCAGACGTCCAAGGCAGTGATCCTGCACGAGCCCGAGTCCCTGTTGGTGACCACTGTCGGGCCACTGGCCGTGGATGGCCAGAACTCGCTGCTGGTCGAGCCCATGGTAGCATTGCTGCCGGAGCATGAGGACCGCATCTGCGCGGTCTTACAGGACTTGCAGGTCGCGCCGCCGCCCCTTGTCGACACGTTTGCCATGCCAGCCTTGGAGAATGAAGCCTGGCACGACTGCTCCGATGATGCCGTCCTGGACGAGGCTGTTTCTGTCAACACTGCCGTCGTCCTCGACGTCGCTGCTGCTGTCAACACGACGCTCGTCGACGTCCCAGTGCTCCTGGCTTTCACCATCGACCAACCAGCTCTGCACCCTTCTGTCGGCAACGTCTCGATGACCCCGGTGGCCGCACCAGTTGCACCGTCACCGGCCGAGAGCGTCGATAACTCGTGCACCCTGGCTGACTTCATGAGCACAGCCACCAAGCCTGTGCCACCGCCGCTGTTGTCCGCGCCGGCTGCGCCAGCCTGCAAGACGTGCAAGTCTGCTGCACCGACTGCCAGCGCCACCCGCCGGAGTGGAAGAATCGCCAAGAAGAAGCCGTCCCCTGCTGTTCGAGACGCGGGTGACCCCATCCAGGAGCTGATCGCTCGTGTGTGCGGTGTTCTATCTCCTGATGATACTTTCAACGACAGCCACAAGCAGGCGTATGCGCAGATGTTCCAATCCCCCCTCGAGCGGCACGTCATCGAGGCCATTGACACCCTCGTCAAGCATGTCAAGAAGGTCGCCAAAGGATCAGAGAAACCCAAGAATACCCCAGCGTCTCCCTCGGTTGTCAATGTGTGAAACCCCAGCTGCTAGCTACGGCCTCAGAGCCTCGTCTACTCCCATGTTGCCTCCTTTTTTTCTTGCCGGTTGCCGTTTTCGGCCGATGCTCCTGCGTGTTCATCATGGCCTCTTCCAGCGCCTGTATCCCACATCGTCAACCGCCTGTGTTTGCATGTCACCCATTAATTTCAGTTATGAGCCCATTTGTTTCCATCATGTCGCAACGTGACGTAAAGATCCTGTGCTGGAACATCCGCGGTCTTAACGCCAATGTGAGAAAAGACGCCATCCGTGACATCATCCGCGACACCCACGCCACTGTTGTTTGCATCCAAGAAACCAAGCTCGAGGTCGTCAATGATAGCATTATTCGTCGTGCCCTCGGTCCGCAATTTGTGTCAAATTACTCTTTCCTTCCGGCTGATGGGACTAGGGGTGGTCTGGTCATGGCTGTCTCTGATGCTTACTTCAGCATGTCTGAGGTCACCATCTCGGCCAACTCCATCTCGGCAACCATCACCTTGCTAGCTGACGGTGCCTCTTGGACAATGACCGGAGCCTATGGTCCTCAATCCAAGCAGGACAAAATCGCCTTCCTCGACGAAATACTGCAGCTCCAACCCCTTGTGCGCGATCGGTGGATCTTGCTAGGTGATTTCAACTTGATTGTCAAAGCGGCTGACAAAAGCAATAACAGAATCAATAGAAGGCTCCTTGGGAAATTCAAGACGGTGCTCGACTCGCTCATGCTCAAGGAGATGCGACTAAATGGCCGGCGTTTCACATGGTCCAACGAGCAACAAAATCCAACCCACACAAAGATTGACCATGTTTTTTGTTCAAACGATTGGGAGATGCTGTTCCCGGCGGCGCACCTTCAAGCCCTTCCCACTATGTGCTCTGACCATTGCCCCCTTTTCCTCCATGGAGACACTGCCACATCCAATGCCACCTTCTTTAAGTTTGAGCAATTCTAGCTCAAGGTGCAAGGTTTCCATGAAACTGTTTAGACCGCATGGAACAAATCAACTCTCATCACTGACCTCGTGCGCAGACTTCATACTCGTTTGAGCCACACTGCCAAAGCTCTGAAGAACTGGCAGCGCGAGAACGTGGGCAGTGTCAAGCTCCAACTCAAAATCGCGACGGAGATCATCTGGCACCTGGACACCGCTCAGGAATCTCGGGGCCTTTCTGAGGCTGAGCGCACCCTCCGCGCAAGCATCAAATCCAAACTGCTCGCCCTATACGCAATTCAGAAATCTCTTATGAGACAGCGTTCTAGACTGACTTGGATCAAGAAGGGTGATGCAAACACTAGGCTTTTCCACATCACTGCAAGTGCTAGACGTTGTAAGAAGTTCATTCAAACGCTACAAAAATCCTCGGGGGGCATTGCAATATCAAAGGAGGATAAGGAGGCCGAGCTGTTCAACCATTTCCAGTCTCACCTTGGCACCCCCGTGCCCCGTTCAGCATGTCTGAATTGGGAAGAACTTGGCTATGCACCATTTGACCTGTCGGCCCTCGATGGGCCCTTTGACGAGCTGGAGATAAAGAAGGCGGTGTTCTCGTTACCCTCCGTCAAGGCGCCTGGACCGGATGGCTTCACTGGAGCTTTTTTCAAGTCCTGTTGGGAAATTATCAAGGATGATCTCACCGTTGCTATTCTACACCTTGCAAGTAGGAACGGCGACTATGCAAACCTCATCAATTCTGCCAACATTGTGCTGCTCCCTAAGTCCATTGAGGCACAAAATGTGGGAGACTACCACCCAATCAGCCTGATCCATAGCATCTCCCAGATTTTCTCCAAGCTCATCGCCAATAGAGTTGCACCTGTGCTTGGCAACATTGTTTCCAAGAGCTAGAGTGCCTTCATCCAGAAACATTGCATCCACGATAATTTCCTCCATGTTCAAAATCTGATCAAAGCTTTGCACACGAAGAAGACCCCCAGCCTCTTCATCAAGCTTGATATATCTAAGGCTTTCGACTCGATCAATTGGCCGTACCTGCTTGAGGTGCTGCAGGCACTGGGTTTTGGCCAGAACATGTGCGACTGGATTTCCTTGTCTCTGTCCTCCTCGACCTCTCGCGTGCTACTTAATGGGATTCCGGGCCCCCCTTTCCACCATGCTCGGGGGCTTCGTCAGGGTGATCCGCTTTCGCCCATGCTTTTCATCCTCGCCATTGACCCTCTGCAACGGATTCTCAGCATGGCTACTGACATGGGGGTTCTCAAGCCCATTCAGGCTCGAACTGCCAGACTCAGAACTTCCCTGTACGCAGATGACGCCGGAATTTTTGCCAACCCAAACAAGGAGGAGTTATTGGCCATCCGTCACATCCTAGATGTCTTCGCCGATGCCACTGGATTAAGAACAAACCTCGTTAAGACTGAGGTCTTTCCCATTCACTGCGAACACATAGATCTAGCAGATACCCTCTCAGTCTTCCCGGCAAAGCTGGCCACCTTCCCGGGCAAATACCTTGGTCTTCCCCTGCACATCCAGCGCCTCCAGAAGGTGGACTTGCAACCTCTCATCGATAAGTTCGGTGCTCGCATTCCGGGCTGGAGGGGAAGAAACCTTACGCGGGCTGGCCGGATTGAGCTGACAAAGTCTGTCCTCACTGCTACTATCACCTACCATTTGGCGGTCATCCCACTCCCCAAATGGGCGCTCAAGAAGATGGACAAGCTGGCTAGGAATTTTATCTGGAATGCCGATGACAGTCAAAATGCCAGTGGTGGGCGATCCCTGGTCAATTGGAAGATGGTGTGCACCCCCAAAAGTTTGGGTGGCCTTGGGGTGGCTGATCTGGATTGTTTCGGCCGGGCCTTGCGCCTAAGGTGGCCATGGTATGAATGGACGGACCCAGACCGGCCATGGGTAGGCACCCAGCTACCCTGCACTGACTCTGACATGGCGCTCTTCAGAGCCTCTACCACTATCACCATTGGCGATGGGAAATGTACCAGTTTCTAGAAGGAAAAATGGATCGGGGATTCTCCCCTGTGCACCCGCGCCCCTGAGCTTTACAAGATTGCGACCAGAAAAAAACAGGACGGTCTTCGAGGATCTAGAGGGGGGATGATGGATTACGGCCATTGCCCGGTTGAGCACCGCGGACCAGCTCCGTGAATTCATCGACATTTGGCAGCTTCTACAGGACACCGGCATCAACCCCTCTCGTCCGGACTCCATCAGTTGGAACTGGATGAGCTCCGGGGAATACTCCTCCAAATCTGCCTACCAGATGCAATTCTTCGGGCGCCTGATGCCTTTTCGCTCTGCTAAGGTTTGGAAGGCCCGGGTCACCCCCAAATGCAAGCTCTTCGCCTGGCTGGTTCTGCATAGAAGAATCCTCACGGTGGAAAAATTTGGCAATTCGCGGATGGCCCCACAATCCGATCTGCCGCCTCTGCCTCGCATCAGCTGAGACTGTCGCTCACCTTTGCTGAGATTGCCCCTTCTCGCAGGAGGTGTGGAGGACCGTCAATGCCGCTGAAGGGATGCCCAACCTGAGCCCGCCAAACGCCGATTCTTCCATAGATTTGTGGTGGGAGGGTTTCCTTGCAAGTGGAGTGGAGCGTGAGGGAGCACAGTGGGATCATGATATACTCGCTCTGGAACATTTGGAAGGAGAGGAACCGCCGTGTCTTCACCGGAAAGAGGATGACCTACCGGGAAGTGGCTCACCTAGCCTTGGCGGATATCCGCTTGCACAGATCTAGTTGCTTTCTCTTTCACGAGTAGTCCGCATGCCGCTGTTTTTGTGGTCTCTGTAAACCTCGTGTAAATCATTGTAACCCCCCTCTTTTCTTCTAATTGAAAGGCAGTGCTCCTGCTAGTTTCTCAAAAAAAAACCTACCCCCCTTAAGTCGAATCTCGTCCTCGAGATTCTACAGGATGGAATAGGTGAGGGAATTTGTCCAGTAGAAAATCTTCTCTTTCCCAGGTGGCTTCTTCCTCTGTATGGTGATTCCATTGGACCTTGTGAAACTTAATATTCTTATTCCGGGTCCTTCGCTCAGTGCTTTCCAAAATTTTGACAGGTTGCTCCCTGTAGGTGAGGTCCTTGTCGATATCTAATTCCTGATACTGCACTTGCTTTGTCGGTGGCTCAATGCACTTTCTCAGCTGAGATACATGAAATACGTTGTGGATTTCTGATAGCTCTGGAGGTAGTTCTAACTGATACGCTACATGTCCTCTTCTTTCCTCTATCTTGAAGGGTCCGACAAATCGGGGTGCTAGTTTCCCTTTTACGCTAAACCTCTGTGTTCCCTTAAGAGGTGTCACCCGTAGGTAGATGTAGTCTCCAGGTTTAAAGACAACATCTCGTCTTTTGGAATCGGCGTAGCTCTTTTGTCTCGACTGCGCTGTCTTAAGTTGATCTTGAATGAACTTCACCTTTTCTTCTGCGTCTTGGAGGATGTCTGGACCAAAAACTTTTCCTTCCCGGGTTTCTGACCAATTCAAGGGCGTTCTGCATTTTCGTCCATATAGTGCCTCAAATGGTGACATTTGCAGACTTGCTTGGTAGCTATTATTGTATGAGAACTCGGCATATGGCAGGCTATCTTCCCAACTATCGCCATATGTTAGGGCACGTGCTCTCAGCATATCTTCCAGGATTTGGTTCACTCGTTCCGTTTGTCCATCGGTCTGTGGGTGGTAAGCGGTGCTAAAGTGTAACCGCGTTCCCATAGCTTCGTGTAGTTGTTCCCAAAATCGCGAGGTGAATTGAGTACCTCAATCTGAGATAATCCATTTGGGTACTCCATGCAAGCTGACTATTCGGGCCAGGTATAGCTTGGCCAATTGGTCTACTCTGAATGTGGTCTTGACCGGTAAGAAATGTGCCACCTTGGTTAACCTATCTATAATGACCCATATAGAGTCATTTCCTTTTCTCGTTCTTGGGAGTCCTACGATGAAATCCATACCCACTTCGTCCCATTTCCATTCGGGTACTTTGATAGGTTGCAATAGTCCTGCAGGCCTTTGGTGTTCCGCCTTGACACGTTGGCATATGTCGCACCGGGCTACGAAACTTGCTATTTCTCGCTTCATTCCATGCCACCAGAATTTCTCTTTTAAATCCTGATACATCTTTGTGCTTCCGGGGTGTATAGAATACCGGGATTCATGGGCTTCTTTTAGTATCAGCTCCATGAGCGCTTCACAAGCGGGTACACATAATCTATTTTCAAACCACAGAGTGCCTTCCTCATCTTCTTTGAATCCACTTGCTTTTCCAAGCTTCATTTTCTCCTTGATGCTCTCTACACTCTTGTGTCCTTTTTGGGCATCCTTGATTTGTGCTGTGAGGGACGGGGTCACTTCTAGGTTGGCTACATATCCCTTACTGACCATTCCTAGATTAAGCTTCTCAAATTCTTCGCATAACTTGGGTTGGGTCATTGGAATTAAGGCATTTATTGTGGCTGGCTTTCGGCTAAGTGCATCGGCCACAACATTGGCTTTACTAGGGTGATAATGAACTCCAAGGTCGTAATCCTTGATTAACTCCAACCATCTTCTTTGCCTCATATTGAGATCTGACTGGGTGAAGATATACTTTAAACTCTTGTGGTCGGTGTATATTTCACAGCGATTTCCAATGAGGTAATGCCGCCAAAGCTTTAGTGCATGAACTACGGCAGCTAGTTCTAAATCATGGGTTGGGTAGTTCACTTCGTGGGGTCGTAACTGTCTAGAAGCATACGCGACTACCTTCCCATCTTGCATAAGCACGCATCCAAGTCCATGTCGGGATGCATCACAATATATGTCAAAATTCTTCTGGAGGTCAGGTAATGTTAACACCGGGGCTGATGTTAACCTTTGCTTCATTTCTTGGAAACTTTTTTTATCTTCACACTTTTGTGTCCATTCAAACTTCTGATCCTTCTTCAACAGCTGTGTCATGGGTCGGGCCAACTTTGAAAATCCTTCGATAAAACGGCGATAGTATCCCGCCAAACCTAAGAAGCTTCGAATTTCGGTCACAGTCCTTGGTGGCTTCCAGTCAAGGACATCCTTAACTTTGCTCGGGTCTATAGCTATTCCACCTGCGGACACTATATGTCCAAGGAATCCAACCTCTCGTAACCAAAACTCACATTTGCTGAATTTGGCGTATAGCTGGTGCTTCTTAAGTGTTTCCAAAACTGTTCGCAGCTGTTGCTGATGCTCTTCGTCTGATTTGGAATATACCAGGATATCGTCTATGAACACTGTCAGCAGAACGGGGCCCAGGGTCCCCCGAACCGCCAGCGAAGGCCAATCAGATGCCGCGGAGCGAGACACGTGGCGGCCGGGTCGGCGTAGGCCCCACCCCGGCTGTCAAGTGGATCCGGCGGTCAAGCCTAAATGCTCAGGCCTTCCTCGGGCATCGCATCCGCGCGAGTGCCCAGAAGAGGCCTCGGGCTCCCGAGAATCCAAGGCTTAGGAATCAAGGGAGCGCTCGGGGCCCCTTTCCCGAGCGCTCGGCGTCCCGAGTGGTGTGGGGCCCAGGAGAGTGCTCGGGATGTCCCCCCGAGCACTTCTCTCGGGGCTCCCCCCGTAAGGGACCCCGAGCGACCCTCCAACGAGTGCTCCCCGAGCGTTCGAGGTCGCCCGGGGGCAGCCTGAGACAGCTGGCGCCCCTCCCAGTTGAAGGAGCTGCTCGGGGCCGGAGTGCTCGGGGGTCGTCGTGTCCCCCCGTGGGGCCCTCCTCTGGGCACGTCACCGAGCGGCTACCTTCTCCAGCAAGCCTTAGCCCTGGCAGAGGCATTTAATGCCCGTCATTTCGACAAGAAAACCTAAGCCCTATGAGGGCATGATGACGGTCAGGCCGGGCCCCACCCGCTCAGGCGAAAGCCCCGTTGGCTATCGCCCATGCCGAGAGGTGGGCCCGGCTGACAGGTTTGTTGACCGACCGGGCGCGCTGCACCGCACGCCCCTGTCGCTGTCAACCTTTTTGCCCCTTGGGTCGCGTCACTGCGCATTCCGATGCGCGGGTTTGGTCGCTGACACTCGGGGCCCAGGAGCGGGTGTCTCACCAACTATGTTAGAAGAAGCCCGGTAAGTCTCCGTTCGCGGGACCCGCCGGGCATAAAGGTGTCAGAATCCCAGTTTCGAGGCGCAGCGGGGAGACGTCCGGCGCGGAAGTCCACGGCGCGCATTAAATGTAAGCGTGGGCAGCCCTGTAGCGCCCACGTCGTCAGCAGTACCCTTGGGCCGCTGTGGTAACCCCCCGAGTATATAAGGGGAGAGCCGAGGCCATGCAAAGGGTTGGACAACTCTTGGTTCGACTCTTTTCGAGGTTGAAGAACTCTAGGGCTAGATCTCTTGGAGAAGAACTCCCTTTGTAAGAAAAGAGTCTCTGTAATCTCCCAAAGATCAATACACACACAGAAGCAGGAGTAGGGTTTTACACCTCCGAGGTGGCCTGAACCTGGGTAAATCTCTGCGTCTCCTGCATTAGATCCTCCTCCCCGGAAGCCGTCACCGGCTCACAAGAGAAGCTCTACTGCGCCCCCGGCCGAATCCCAAAGGGGGTCCAACCGGACCACTGCTAGAGGCGTCTCTACGCCGACAAACACCACTACGAATTTGTCCAAATATTCCATGAATACTTTGTTCATTAAGTTCATGAAATATGCCGGGGCATTAGTTAATCCAAAGGGCATGACGGTATATTCGTATAGCCCATATCGAGTTGTGAAGGCGGTCTTGGGTATGTCTTGCTCCCGGATCTTAAGCTGGTGATAACCAGATCTCAAATCTATTTTAGAGAACACTCGGGCTCCATTCATCTGATTGAACAAATCATCTATTCGTGGCAGTGGATATTTGTTCTTGATGGTGACCTCATTCAGAGCTCTATAATCTACGCACATGCGGAGAGTTTTATCTTTCTTCTCAATAAATAACACTGGTGATCCCCACGGTGATGCACTTGGTCGAATAAAACCTTTTCCTTCCAATTCCTCCAATTGTTTCTTTAGTTTCGTTAACATATCGACTGACATCCGATAGGGCCTTTTTGCTATGGGTGCCGTTCCGGGCACTAATTCGATGACAAATTCCAAATCTCGGTCCGGTGGCATTCCGGGCAATTCCTCAGGAAATACATCAGGGTATTCCTGTGCCACTGGGACTTGGGCTAATTCAGGTGCGGTTATGTTATTCAGGGTGCTGGGTTGATGGGAGGGTGATTTAGGAGTAAATTCAACTGTTTCTCCTTGGGCATTGGTAAGGGTAACGGTTTTAGTTTCAAAATTTATATTACCCTTATTTTTAGGTAACCAATCCACTCCTAGAATCACATCTATGTCTTCTGATACTAGGACATTAGGTCGGCCAAAAACTCTACCCTCCTTATGAGGATGCTTACATCCTTACAATAATACTTAGCCTTAACCATTGATCCTGGTGTTCGGACTCTCATGGGTGTCCTCATTAAATGAACCTCAATTTGGTTTTTATCGACAAACTGCTTTGGAAATGAATGAATGCGATGCTCCAGAATTGAATAAGACAGTTGCTTGTACTGAGTTAATAGGGAACGTACCCATCACCCACGTCGTGAGCTTCCTGGGCTTCCTCTGCATCAACGTGGTTCACGCGCCCTTTGCTGTAATTCGGTGTTCCTTTGGATCCCTGACTTCGAGTGGACATGGAATGTTCTTGATGCGGGCCGCTGGTCCACGGGTTCTTTTGCCTTCTTGGGACACTCACGGGCGAAGCGTCCAGGTTCTCCACACGAATAGCAGTTGGGTTTTCCTGGGTTTTGATTAGCATTTCCAGAGTGATAATTTCCAGTGTTTCCCCTCTGATAGTTTTGAAAGTTACGGGTGCTGAATTGGGGTATGGTAGGGGCGGCCTTGTATTGTTGAGGTGCTGAATACCTATGCTTCGATTTCTTCTCATAACGGGGTCGTTTATGTGGTTCCCCTGTCGCAATCTACCTGACATCCTTGTGCTTTCGGGTGTCCATTAATCCCCGGCGCTTATCTTCCACATTCAGGGCGGTGTTGACTAAATCCTGTAGTTCCGTGAACTTCTGCGAGGCTAGCTGGTATTGAAGAATTTGCTGTAACCCATTCATAAATTTCTCTACTTGGGCATTTTCGGAAGTCATTTCTTCACCTGCATATCGGGCTAACTGGGTGAATTTTTGAAGATACTCAGTCACCGTCATCGTTCCTTGCTTGAGATCAAGGAACTCCTTTTTCTTAATTCCCATCAGACTTGCTGGAATGTGATGCTTGCGGAACATGTCCTTGAACATGTCCCAGGTAATCTCTTTGTGTTTTGGCTGGGTACTCCGGACCCTTTTCCACCATGCTGCGGCAGGTCCTTGCAAATACTGGGGAGCGAAGAGTACTTTCTCTCTATCATCGCACTTGGCTACTTCCAATTTCTCCTCCATGACTAATAGCCAGTCATCAACATCTAGCGGTTCCGTAGAATAGACGACGACGGGCGGGGAGGTTCTCTGAAATTCTAAAAGTCTATTCCCTTTACCGGACGAGTTACTGCCTTGCATCATTAGCTGCACTGCTGCATTGGTGGCTAAACAGTTTTGTCCAAGCATTTTGAACATCTCAGCTGGCGTTGGTTCGGCCGGTGGGGGTTTTGGTAGCGGATGGCCAGATTCAGTGCAATTCGGTTCTTGGTCTTCTTTATGTCCTGGGGTAGGCTGACGTCTTTCTTGTCCCGGGGCAGGGGATTTCACACGGTTACTAGTTTGGGACTTCTTATTGCGTGACACAGACTTCTGGGAGTTGACTGACGCTTGAGAATGTGTTGGGATCACGGGCTTTGGAGCATTTTCTAATGCGTCTGCTCCCTTCTTCAGCGCTGAGGAGTTGACAGAGTGATGACTCATTTTCGCTTTCTAGACTGCAATAACACCGGTTGGTTTGTCAGACGATTGAGTTCTTTTAGCAAGGGGGTAAGAGGGAAAAGCGGGGTTTCGGTGTGGCGCTAAACTTAAGACTAATTGTCTTACAACAAATTCCAACAGTTGGGGTAACCCAACCAAGAGGCAAATAACACCAAGAAAACACAAAATGATTTTACAACGAGTGTGCCTAAAGGCACTTGTACAATATGCATACTTCGTGCTTAGGGCACGGGGCTAAGCCCTATTACAAACATTCTGAAAATAGGTACCTAACTTTATTGCTACGCGAGAGAGTGGCTATTCCGCTCCCTGCTCATCTAATCTACTTGGTTTACATCTAGGTTGGAGGGCTAGGTCAGGGGTATCTCCCCATGGACGTCTCCATTTTTGGAGGGCGTCAGTGTGTTTCGCGGTGTGGTAGGGTTCCCGCGGTGGTGCGCAGCTCGAGTGGCAGCTGCATATGCTGAAAAACAGTCTGAAGTATTTGGCGGGCAGGGCAGGCATAGGGTTGCCTCCCATCCTTACAGGTATCCCTGGTAGGGGTGGGTCTTCTGGCACCGGTGCATAAGCAGGTACCAAGGCGGAATCTCGGGAGCGGGGACGCAGCTGAGCAAGAGGGGTGGCTCACTGTGACTGAACAAGTGTGTCGGCGAGCTGGGTGAAGACTTCGGTTAGGGCGATAAGGTACCAGGTGAGATGCACCACGGCTACATCTTGCTCCATCTGGGTGCTGGCGAAGACTACATCTTCTCCCCAGGCGCGGCTGGGGTAGAACCGAAAGGCTCTACGGTTCATCCTTGGGACCATGTGGCGGAGTCAGGAAATAGCTTCCCATGCCACCATCTGAACTGCTAGGTCGGGGTTGGGCATCGATCTCCCAGCAAAATTGAAGGTCGCGACTTCTTGATTGCCGGCTTGGTAGACGTGTACATCGGCCCAATACACACTGGCTGCATTGGACGCTTCTTCTTGGTAGATGTCATACTCCGGTCGCTGGGTGGCTCTAAGTGCTCGCTGAGCTACTATCCATAGGATGTCTGTGAGTCCAGACGACCCTGCGGCAGTGGTTTCGTCTTAGAGTACTCCGCGAGGCATTTCTTCTGGTGGTGCTCAACAAGGGAGGAGAAAAGCTATCTTGGGTTTGAGGGTGGTAGGCAAGGAAGGAAAAGCTAGGAAGCTGCTCTTGGTGTGGGCGAAATGGGGGATGAAGCTTTGGGGGTCTTTATAGCCGGATGGGGTGGCTTCGGTCATAAGGAGAACAGGGTTTTCTCCTTAGACGCGACGGTTATCTGCCTACATAAATGCGGGTCAATCAAGGTGTCGTGTCCCTACCTTGGAAATCGCGGTTTGAATGACTGGTGATTGGGATTCGCGGGATAAGGGTAGAATAGCAATTACTTTTGTACATAACAGGCCGACAGGCCATTTTATTTAAAAGAGTAGTGTGTGTCGCGATACATCACCTACTAGCGAGACGTGGCACACACAGCATACACGAAAGTACAATACATTACAAATACACTCAGGACGGTCTACCACTAGCATACCTAGCGTCTACTTATTTATTTTACAGGGTTTCTGGCTCATGGTGCTATGCGACTATGAGCCTCAGCGTCTAGGATACTATCTGAACATCCTCCTCGTCCTCAGCAGGGATCACCTCTTCTGGATCTTCTTCTTCCTCCGAGTCTATATGGGATGTCAGGCCATAGTATGGTGTGGGTGCCGGTAGGACGGGTATGGCCTGAGTGGTTCCTACCATTGGAATAAATGGTCCCATACCAACTCCGAAGTTTCCACGGCGTCGCTTCGGTGGGGTGGCTGCGAGCTTTCCCCCACATGGATGTCGCGGGGCTCAGGAGGTGTTGTACTGTTGTTGACATTCTGTGGCTGAGCAGTCGCCTACTTCAGGAGTTCTTGCACTCGCTGGAGCTCATCACGGACTTTCTTCATCTCAACGAGTACCTCGTGGACCATGGAGTCTTGGGCTTCCACATAGTGCGCCAGGCTTACTACGGCTGGGTCATCTTCGCCGTCAAGTGCGGTGTACCATCGGACCTCTTGGAGCACTTGAGTTAGGTTGTACCGTCACGCAACAAGCCCAAGCCGCAACCCCATCATCGCATGTGCATGAAACCCTAAACCCTAAATCAACACACGCACCATATATGCACGAGCACTGTCCGAACTCAAAACCCTAGTGGCAACCTGCTCATATTTGTTCCTGACCCTCCAAATGTTGATCTTAACCTTCCCCATACCCTACCTCTTTCGTGCCGTCGCCCGGAACCCTAAAACCTAATCTGTCGACCTATCTCCAAATAATTCTTTTATCAGGTAGAAACCCTAAAATCATTATCACATGTGTTTTCTTCCACCCAAAAATTCTAGAAAAATGTCATAAAATCCTTGGATCTATTTGTCACCTATTTATGAAATAATATATGTGGGTCCAGTTCAAAAATCTTGGATTACATCCAAATTTGAATTTAGGTCAAATTTGCACCTTGAACTACAACCCTTCCAAATCTTGTTTAGAAAAATCCCATAAAATCCCACAATGCTCATCCTAGTGCCAGTAACTCAATTATGCAAAAACATGAATAGGTCTAGTTCAAAATTTTGGGGGAAAGCCTGTCGAACACCTTGCCCAATTATCTTTCCCTCCATGAATTCAAAGCTTACATCCCATCCTTTTGCCCCAAAGTCATTCTAGAATCTCTACCACACTCAAACTCACTTCCGACTCCCCTCCCATCTCAGCACAGAGTCTCATCTACAGTCTTCAACCCTATGTCAGCTCATGCCGACTTTGGCAAGCAATGGACAACCCAATTCTGTACTCTAGAGGAGGCCCTTTTCTTGCAACCATGTCAGCCTCTGCTCCCCCATGTTAGTGGCGTGTTTGGGCATCACTTGGTGCAGCAGAAGACCTCCTGGCATGCCTATGCCACTCAAGACGCGTGCTGGCATGGCCTTGGACGCGCTCTGCGCACACATCGGTGGCACAACACGGCATCGACCTGCCATCCTCCGCCTCTGACTGCTGGAGCTCGTTGCTAGACGTCACCGCATTGCTTGAACCCTCCGCCACCTCGAAACCTCACACACCTACCTCTTGAATCATCCCATCGCCAAGCCTGGGAGCTTACAGCGGCAACCCCCTCGGTGGCCTCGCCGCTGCCCTTCTTAAAGCGATACCCGAGCCCCTCCCAGCTACACTAAGCTTCCTCCTCCTTCCCTCAAGCACCAACATCAGTCTCTCCCCTAACCTTTCCCTTGCTTCCACTGCTCCAGCACCCATCCGCCTCCGCCGGGAACCAACCGAGCAAGACCAAGGTTCCCAAGCCACTTCACTCGCTCCGCATTTCCACCCATCTTCAAGCTCCACCAAAGTACCTTCGTGCTCTAGTTTTCTTTCCATTTTCACCCGTGAATGCAACCACCATTCTCCACTGGACACCATCACCAGTTAGCTACAGCCACCGCAAGCCGGCGCCGATGACGGAAACGAAGTTGCCTCATCTCCCTGGTCACACCGGTGCGTGAATTGCATCCCGAGGCGCCCTACTTCGCCAGCAATTTCTCGCCAAAGTTCCACGGCTGCCGCCGCCATCGGCCGGCCGCCTCCATCCCCGCGTACGCCCTCTCTCCGTGCCCACCAACGCTGCCACGTGGACCTGCCGTTGGCTTTAAAAACCACAACGGTTTGCTAACAGCCGGGCCCCAGCCGTCCGATTAAGTGAAGACGCCCCCCATCTAATACGCTTTCCTTTTTTAAACGCGTATTTCCGATCAGGCTTTCCCGCTTCCACGCATCCTCACACTGAAGGCGCCTCTGCTGTTTCTGCCTTCGACGTCACCTCCTGAAACAAAGAAACCGGCTGGTTTTTCTTCCAGAACCGGTCCTAGTCTCTGGTTCGGCCGGTTGAGCACCTTAACGACCGGTTCTTGAGAAAGTCCCAAAATAAAAATTGTTCCTAAAAATATTTAGAAACTTTTGGTTCAAACAAATTTTTAAAAATTCAAATTTTCCTTACTGCACAGAGAGTAAATCAATATTCTTTTTGAATTCAAACATGTTTTGAAATTTCTTTTGAACTTAAGACCCATTCCAACAATTCCTAGCATGCTAAAGCTTGAATCTCCTGAACCTTAGAATAGGGACACCTATATATGTACATGTTGCATGATTCAAAAGTTGTAGAAGGTGAGCATAGACCCTAATGACCCTAACCTTAGATTTCATGCATATATATATGTTTTAAACAATACCCAAACATGTGAACCTCATCAAAAAATACTTCTCCCGAACCTTTTTCAACCACTAAGACACCTCCTCCACCATATTAGAACTAGGGTTTCCGAGCAAAAAAAGTTATAGACTTAAAACCCTAATCCCAATAACCTTCATGTGCATAAAATATACAGACCCCAATCCTCTTCTCTCCCGAATCATTCCTGCACCTCAAAAACATGGCATATGTTCTGCATGAAGTTGCCCTCTTTGGTTCCTTGTCGCATTTGGATTCTTATTGGTGTTGTTTTCAAACGTGTAGTTGACGGTGTGAGGTACGTTCATCAGGAGGAACCAAAAGCACCCCCGAGTCCGGAACAAGACCAGGAACTGCCAGGCAAGCTCTCCACCTTTGATCATGTCGAATCCCAAGTTTACGAAATGATACTTTGTTTATGAAACATGCATGCTATGTTTTACAACCGTTATTTTATGTAGGGTAGTTATAACCTAAGCTTAGCAAACCCTAGTCCGATCCTGAACACTTTGTCACCCTAAGGACTACGTATTCTGGAAAAGTTATCGAAAACCTAGGGTAGAGTATGTATGTATGCTTAGCCTTGCAGTAGCAAAAATTAGGTTTTCAAAATAAAAAGGGGAATACTCTCATATTTCATGTGGCAACAGTTTGAAAATTGACCGTCATGTCTGGAGGTGTATGAAGGTAGAATATCCATGGGTTGGGATATTTTACCGCAAAGTGGTTTTGTGAAACCAAAACAAAAAAGGGAGAAGATTTTGATCCGGGTCAGAAATGAAGGGCGAAAGCAGGAAGCTTGTCAAAATGCGAGGTAATGCTCGGCGTGGTTCTCGCTGTCCGTTTACGGGTGTGGTGTGGAGTCCCTCTCGGATCACATAAGGACCGAGCTTAAGTGCCGTTTGGCCAAGTCTTACCGTACGTCCACATGTCCCATATGAGACTAGCATGAACCCGTAGGCAGGGAGAAGTGTGCAGATGAGGTTGTAGCCTCTGTAGAGAAAAGTTTTCGCGGGAAAGCGATGGCTTGTTCACCACAAAGTTGGAACACCAACCTCCTTGCAAGCGATGATACTGACTCAAGCTAGGTTTGGGACATGTCCTTCTGGCGGGTTTATGGCTAGGTTTATTCCGGTGAAGAGTCTCGTTGTACTAGCTCTGGTAGTATGCGGTGCACAGTATGCCCAGGGCGACCTACATCGTGTGGGTAAAGCCGTACCACCTCTGCAGAGGGTTTAAACTATTCGAATAGCCGTGTCCACGGTCAAGGACGAACTTGGTTAGGCCACACTAAAGTAGACTGGCTTTCAAAGTCGAAAATGAGTTATGGGTTTAAGGACGCGATCCGCTAAGTTCGCAGGGTGACATGAAAGTTCCCCGTTGTAGCGGGAGGAGTGAAGAAGGGATTTCCCCGTTGAAGCGGGCAAACCCTAGGATTCTCCATTGTAACGGGCAATCACTATATCTCCGTTGTAGCAGATGAGCATATGACTCCCCAATGAAGCGGGTGATAACAAGACGCTTCCATTGTAGCGAAAAGCGCAGTTATGATCTTCCCGTTGTAGCGGGAAAGATGACGAGACCAGGTACGCGTCTCGATGCTCCGAATCAATTTACAAAAATGGCTTTTACAATCTATTTACCTATTACAAATGCAAACTTACTTTCTCGCACAATATGAAACCTAGGCTAGAGCCATTTCTTGAAATACCCTTGCATGCATCTATGTCCGTGCCAAAGTTTTCCCTGGTGGAAAGCTTGCGAGTACATTCAATGTACTCAGCTGGCTTGTTATGTGGCCAGAGGACGAGGAGGAGTACCAGTCCAGAGATAGCGACAGTGACTTCGAAGCGTAGGGTTTCAACCCCCAGTCAGTTGCCTGTGGTTTGATATATTGATGGGTTATCTACCGCGTGTTTATTTCCACTACAGTTTGAATTCGGCCAATAGGCTTGGTTTGTATTAAATAAAGACCAATTATGGCTATTTGTGTAATGAACGATGTATCGCATGTCTATGCTATCAAGTGCTTGTGTGTGTTAGCCATTGATCATGAGACTAGCATGGTGAACAAAGGGTTTATCCGGCCTCAAAACTGGGTACCCCACACCATCTTAGGAAGAAGGCATCTCATCAAATTGATTATGCTCATCCTCATCCACTACATCCTCAACTCAAACAATGCTCCTTTTGGAGTGTACAACTACATAGCGCGTCTTATTTGAAGGGTCGGTTAGATAGAAGGTCTAATAAATTTGATTTGCTAGCACAAATGGTTCATGTTTGCATGCAGTACTTGTGAAGTTCACTATAGTGGCGCATACTTATGAACTTTCACCTATGAGAGATTGACCCAACGACACTGAAACAAAGGATATTGAACTTTCCTTAGTCGAGCTCTCGCCTGGGAGATCACTTTGGCATCATTCCTCCCACATATTTCTCTATAGAACTCAACTGGTGTGTTCCAGAATCAAGTGCAACACAAGCGTCGATGGGAATTCACAATTGCTGAGCCTTTTCTTGATATCTTGCTAGGGTCCCCACCAAAGAAATGTCTGATTACCCTGTCAGAGGAACCTCCTGTTGAGCTTAATGCAACCTCAGATGCCTCCCTGACTGCGATGACTCCTGCTGACAACCATTCTAAGTGGGCTCCAACTCCTCCAGTGATGACAGGACTTTGTCGAAGCAAACGGCATGATCAGAACTTCTATCATGTGGCCCTCTCAGATGTGCCATGGAGGCGTGTGAATGTGGGGGCCAAAAAGAAACTATTCCCCATTGAACTGCAAGGTGATCAACTGCAGGAGAGACAAAGATTTTAGTCTGAAGGATAGAACTCCGCATCTAATTCCTCCCCATCAGAGCCCCACCTTACCATTCCAATGATTCAATGTATGGGGGCAGAACTTTAGATTGCTAAGAGGATTTAGAGGTCTCCAAGCTTATGGCACCTCTTCTGATACCCCATCCAACCCTGAGAATAAATGATGATTAGTTTCATGTATGTTTCTCTTGGTGTCTAGGCTTTTGCTTGTCTTTGGTTATTCACTACTCTTTCTAGACTAGTGGTCCATTATTTTGAGTCTCCACATGTGGGTAGACTATATCTAGTAATGTTATGTATTCTGGATTTCTACTTTGCTGATTTTAGTTTACCCCATGAATATGCCTTGTGTGGAATGTGTTATGTTGGAATGTCCGAGGGATGAATTCAACTACTCGTCTCCTTGCCATTAGGCAAAAAATTGAGGAAAGTAGTGCTTCTATAGTCTGTCTTCAAGAAACTAAGTGAGAGTCTCTTGATCACTCTTTTATTAAGATTTTCTGCCCTCGTTGCTTTGACAATTTTGCTTACTCCCCTTCGCTAGATCCTCTGGTGGTATTTTAATGCTCTGGAATATTGCCTTTTTTCTGTGATCTGTTAGAAGTTACACGATCTGCTGTTAAAATCCATTTTTCATCCAAGCATGATCGACGTACTTGGACTTTAATTTTTGTCTATGGACAATGCCAAGGGATAGAAAGGGATGCTTTTGTTCAATGGCTTTATGACCTCTCAATTCCTCCTAACGATCTCTGGCTCATAACGGGAGAATTTAACTTCATTTGATCACTGGAAAATCGTAATAAACCTGGGGGCAATCTTAATGATATGTTGCTATTCAATGAGATCATCAGTCATCTCGGTCTTGTTGAGTTACCCATCAAAGGATGAGCATATACCTGGTCTAACATGCAGCTTAATCCTCTTCTTGAACAAGTTGACTAGTACTTTTCTTCCATTCATTGGTCCCTTGAGTTCCCCAACACTTTTGTTACCCCTTTGGCTTAGACTGTATCAGATCATGAACCATGTCTAGTTAGTATCAAACCAGGTATATCTAGAGTTGTTATTTTTCATGTTGAAAACTATTGGGCAAATCAGCCAGGGTTCATGGATTGTGTCCGCATGTACTGGAACATTTCTTGTCCTAGAAATCACATAACAAACATCATATCTCAAAAATTTAAGTGTCTGTGCCAAGGTCTTAAATGATGGAGTAAAGGGCTCTCTCCCCTAAACTAACACATAACCCGTTTCTTTACTCAACATTTGTCTCAAATTCCTCTCCAAGTTTCTGGCAGATCGCCTACAGACTATGATTCTCAAGTGCATTCATCCTTATCAATACAGTTTCATCAAAACCCGAAACATCCAAGACTGTCTTGCATGGGCTTTTGAATACTTATATCAATGTCATCACTCTAGCAAGTAAATAGTCATCCTAAAGCTAGACTTTGAGAAAGCCTTTGATACCATTGAGCATTGGCCATTCTCCAATCTCTTCATTACAAAGGTTTTCCACCAAAATGGATAGCATGGGCAACTGAGATCCTCACATCAGGAACGTCATCTATCCTCCTCAATGGTTTTCCTAGACACCCATTTTGTTGTCGAGGGGGGGCTAGTACTACCTCAAGAAACACCAGTACTGACGGGCGAAAAACAGCAATCACTGACAGGTTCCTCAACCGTCAATAAGCTCCTATCAGTGGAAGTAGCCTGACAGGCGGAGGACTCGTCAGTGGAGAAAGATTTTCACTAACGGGCGGGAACCTTCCGGCCTGTCAGTGAAAAGACTTCCAGGGCATCCGTCTCGGACTTTCACTGACGGGCGGGAATCTATGCCCGTCAGTAGAGATAGACTTTCACTGACGGGCAGGAACCTGTGCTTGTCAGTGAAAGTATTATTCAGACATTTTTTAAACAATGAGGGGAGGCCTGGGCCTTAGTTGTCATCGTCGTCGACGGTGGAGGCCTTGGACGATGAGGCCTTCGGGAGGATGATGTTGGGCATCACGCCGTCGCTGGCGATGGTGGCGCCCCCAAGCAGCTTTGTCAGCTCCTTGTCATTGCAGACGGTGAGCTAGATGTGGCGCGGCACGATGCGGGTCTTCTTGTTGTCTCTTGCCGTATTCCCGGCCAGCTCCAGGACCTGGATAAGAACCAAATCAGATCTAAGAGCACCCGAACATCAGAATCCACGAAGGAACCTGATCAACAAACAAAAGCCTCAAGAATCGAGGCATGGACGAGATCCCGAAGAAACATACCTCAGCGGCAAGGAACCTTGGGGAAGGAGCGGCGGATGTGGGCTCGAGCGGCGGTGCTGGGGCTCGGGCGTCGGGCAGCTTGCCGAGGGAGGTGGGGCCGGCAGCGGCGGGAGGCGATCATGGGTGGCGGCGGCGTGGACGGGGCCTCGGGCGGCGATGGGGCTCGGGTGCAACGGGGACTCGGGCGGCGGCGGCGGCGGCGCCGGGGGCTCGAGCGGCGGCGGTGCGGACGGGGTCTTAGGCGGCGGCGCGTCGGCCTGGCGGCGGGGCTTGGGCAGTTCCACTGCTGGTTCGAATGACGAACGCGTGAGAACGGATTGAAAATTTCGCAAAGTCCCGGGTTATGTAGTCTGACACAATAGCAGCCCGTCAGTGGAAGTCGAGGGCAGCTAAAAAGGACTGTTATATGCGCAGAATTATCACTGACGGGCAACAAATGGCGCCCATCAGAGATAAGTGTGCCCTTGAAGACAGTCCTGGAGCAACCTTCTTCTGACGGGCGACAACAAACCCGTCAGTGGAGATGCGATCTTCACTGACAGGCTCAAGATGGTCACCCGTCAGTGCAGATAGTCCGTCAGTGTAGATAGTCCGCTGGGCTATTCATTCCATTTTTACTGACGGGCGTATATTGTGCCCGTCAGTAGAAGTTTGCTGCCTCGCACAATGCATCACTTTTACTGACAGTCATGACATCGCTCGTCAGCGTTTCCTCTAATCAGTGACGGGCCTCCTCGTGCCCGTCAGTGATGATCATGTAGCAGAAGTGTTTTCTGAGGTAGTGTAGGCAGGGGGATCCTCTATCCCCCTCTTGTTTGTATTAGCAATTGATCTTCTTCAAACTCTGTTCAATGAAGCTCACAGGCAAGGACACTTGAATTTGCCCCTTTCTCAGCTTGCTGGACAGGATTATCCCAGCATTTAATATGTAGATGACACCCTCATAATTCTCTCATTTTGCTTGAAGCAACTCGCTTACCTTAGGACCCTTCTTTAGCAGTTTGCCCTCTCTACAAGCTTACAAGTCAATTTGGCCAAATCCATGCTTGTCCCTCTTCATGTGCTGGATGATCGTATCCATGATCTTATTCAGACCTTTGGCTACAAGCTTGCATCCTTGCCTTTCACCTACCTCCGTTTACCTCTAGGTATTACCAAGCCTCGTGTTCAAGATTTTACTCAACTTCTTTCCAGGATTGAAAAACATCTTAATGCAATATCGGCCTTCTTATCCTATGAGGTGAAGTTTCAACTTGTGAATTATGTTCTGTCATCGCTTCCCACCTATTACATGTACATGCTTGAGCTTCCAAAAATGGTAATTGCAAGCATCAAGCGAGCAAGGAGACACTGTCTATGGAGTGGTCGAAAAACTAACAATGTCAAGCAATCACTAGCAACCTAGACTATGGTTTGTAAACCAAAGCGTAGTGGAGGCCTTGGTGTGATCAACATTGCCTTCCAAAATCAAGCTTTGATGGCCAAACACCTGCATAAATTATACAATAAAGCTGATGTACCCTAGGTTGATCTCATTTGGAGGACGTATTATCGGAATCAAACTCCACATGGTCACAAGCCTGTGGGCTCCTTCTGGTGGAAAGATGTCCTCAAACTCACTTATATCTACTAAGCTATTGCCTCTTGTTTAGTTGGTAAGGGTGACACAACTCTGTTTTGGGAAGATTTTTGGAACAAGCATTGTCCTCATAGTTTATATCCTCATCTCTTCTCCTTTGTCAGAGATAATCTCTTCACAGTCAAAGTAGTGTACGATTCACCTCACCTCCCAGATTTGTTCTCTTTGCCCTTGTCGGAAGCAGCCCACCGTGGATTTGAAGAATGTCAAGATTTGATCACCAATGAAGTCCTTCAGGAAAATACGTAGGATAAGTGGAGTTATATCTGGGACTCGAATGCCTATACCTCCCACAAATTCTAGCAGTCAATCTATAAACATTCCACAGCTCATGTCTTTTCTCCTGGCTGTGGCACAGTAAATGCATGCTGAAACACAAAGTCTTTGCTTTGCTAATTTCGGTGGATCGTCTCAACACTTGCTCAATGCTCAGGCGAAGAAAATGCATCTTGATTCAGGCTATATGTGTGTCCTCCATGTAGCACATGAGGAGGAAAATGTTGTTCACTTGTTTCTCAATTGCCAATTTAGTAGATGTGTTTGGGCTTATGTCCAAATCGACTGGGGCCCCTCTCTGGACTTGATGAACATGATGACGCATGCTAAGAAACACTTATGTCAGCCTTTCTTCATGGAGTTTATCATCTTACGTACATGGAATATTTGGAAACAAAGGAACAACCTCATCTTCAATGCGGTTATACCCTCCTTATTGGCAAAAAAAGTTTAAGTCAGAAACTCTCATTCTTAAGCATCAAATGAAGGAGCAGCATAAATCTTCTCTTAGTCAATGGCTTGAATCTCTTCTTTGATCTCTTGGCCTTCCTTTATATATAGTTTCTCCTCTTGGTTTGTTTCCTTTTCCTTTTTGTAAATATCTCTTTGTATAGTTTGTTCGGCTTTATATTTATTTATCGTAGGGGCCTCCCCTCCTATTTCGGTTCAAGAAAAATATTTCTCGAGCATCTATGCAGACACCACTATTCTAGATTGTGCTCTTTTGATCCTGCCCTCTCGTATAAAATTTATACCCATTTTGGTCCAGCCTTTGCACTATAAATGGTGGTCCTTCTGCCAACTTGTTGAACCGATGGTTGTGCTCTTTCATCACCCATGCATTCATCGCTTTCGAATTATCCTTCCATAGCTTGCTCTTGTGGTGCTTGATTTATGAGCCCACTACAGCCATGTGTTGTAAGATCGTGAAATGGGCTTGATCATGAACCTTTCGTTCCAATGGTCCCGGTACCCCCAAGCCTCACCTCATGGTGAGATTGAGGCAAACCTTTCAGTTTGATCACAACCATGTAGTTGATGCAGAACTCGACAATCTCTTCACTTGCATAGCCCATCATGGTGCTTGATAGATCTAGTAATAGCAATGTTAATATTTTTTATATTAATAGTTAAAGCTAAAATTATTTGATTAACACATATTCTAGAACGAGTTACAGTGTGAATCAGACATAGTACACTGTTCAGCTGCTATGGCTGCCTGAAAATATGCCCCTAGTTTTCAAAAACATGACTTTTTTTGTACGTGTATAATTAAACTTTCGAAACTTTAACTACCGATAATATCTTTATATATTTAGGTTGGATACTTGAAAATTATATATATATTTTTTTCTTACAAAGTATTTTTATAATATTATATTTTATAAATATATATTAATAGAAACTAATGATCAAAAACTATATCTATGTTTAAAATGCCATGTATGTTTTTATAAACTAGAAGGGGTATGCCATTAAATAGGCACGTGGATCACGTAGGTACATATTAATTCCACCGACGGTTAGCCACGTGGATATGGTCGGTTGCTACAAGCGTGCAACACGACCCTGATTCAATCGAGCCCAAGTCCATCTGATCGAGACTTCTGTGCACATGAATTATCACGCCCCATCCATGCACACTAGTACTACTCTCCTGGTCCCATGCACCCTAGCACCGGCGACCAACCAATCCCCGCGGACCATCTATAAATAGAGCCCACGATCAAGCGCCAAAGCACACCACAAACAGCTAGCAGGTGTGGGCAATGGCTTCTCTCATCACTTGCGCCCTTAGCACTCACGGTACCCATCCTGGCCTTGGAAAAAACCAAGGCCGTAACAACAATGCGACACACCTGCAGGCATGGGCTACTAGAGCTCTACGCTACGCTCCTCCTCCCATTTCATCTAAGAGAACCCGCACCATTAGCCCTAGAGCAAGCGCTCCTGCTGGGATAAGCAATGGAGCCGCTGTGCAGCCCAGCGAGCCGATCCTCAGCAGGAAGAGCTTCCCTACCGGCTTCGTCTTTGGCGCTGCCACCTCATCGTACCAAGTAATATGCATAAACTCCCTCCAGTTCACAAAGATAATACTCTAAACTTTTACTATTAATATCTTGATGAATATTTTGATTGGGCAGATGATAATAATATGTATAGATTAGTCTAAAAAGTACTTTCATATATTGTTGTAAAGTAATTATGCTTATTCGAATTGGAATTTGTGGTGAAGGGCCGCATTTTGTAACCGTTAGGCATCCAAAACGACTTGTTTTCTCAACTGGAGGGAATAAAGTAGAGAGCTTACTTATGCATTTATTTTGTCATGTGAATATAAATGAACAAAACCACAGATATAAAACAAGAACTAATATTATCCATGATCAGCAACAAGAGATACGTTTTAAAACGAGTTATTTTCTTGCAAACATGTAAACCATCGTATATGTTGTGTCTACTCCAGATTGAAGGTGCTTGGGACGAGGATGGGAAGGGGCCAAGTGTTTGGGACCATTACTGCCACACCTTCCCGGGTACATATATGACGTATTAATTTTATATCATGTGGGGATGTATATATATATGGGTCATAACTTCCCTATATATATTTGTCAAAGATTAACACCATTAATTTTTTAATAGTTAATGTTCTCTATTTGTAAACTATACCGTGTGTTTATTAATTATTAACTTGTTTCCAAAAAATTTCATGTATATATGCATAAAATGGACAGAAAGGATAAAGGACAGGAGCAATGGAGACGTTGCAGTGAATTCGTACCATATGTTTGAGGTATACAAGGGAACCAGCTATAGTGGACTACTGCTTTTTCTTTTCCTTTTTTTGGGAGGGGGAGCACCACAAATGTTCGGACAAAGCATATCATGATTGAAGGTGAAACATTCGTATACCAAAATATCACGTACACAAATATGCAAACTGAGTTAAGCTGATGTATTCAGAAATTGAACGCGCTGGCTTTCTGAGACTGGTTTGTGTAGAAGATTCACATTGTTCATATAGACATAGGCACACCAAGCATAACTGCATTTTTTGGGTACCTATACTTTGCAGAAACAATGTAAAAAATCACTTGTCTATTATAATGTTTATGTGCAAATTAGCTCCTAATGTATGCCTGAACTTTCTGCTTGACAGGAGGATGTGAAAATGTTGAAGGCTATGGGCATGGACGCTTATAGGTTCTCCATTTCTTGGCCAAGGATACTGCCGAGTAATTACAAAAACACATGATATAACTTTTTCATTTTCTTTCCACAGAGAAAGATAACTACTCAAAATGTATATATTATATACTTTACCATTTTAACTGCAGAGGGGACGCTCGAAGGTGGGATAAATGAGGAGGGCATAAACTACTACAACAACCTGATCGACAAGTTGTTAGAAAATGGTAAAAAAAAATGGGTCTTCGCACCACTAATTTTTTTATTGTCTTGTTAACAAGCTAATGTCAATTATTAAATTCATGCATATCAGGTATAAAGCCATACGTGACACTTTTTCACTGGGAGACCCCTCAGGCACTCGACGAAGTATACGGCAGCTTCTTGGACCGGAAGATTGTGTAAGCACGCATGCAGCTCGAATTACTAATCAAGCTATGCCTCAGATCTTCTTTATCATTAGCTGTTTTAAACATCCACACGTTCTCCAGTACATGTCTTAAACTAGCCACTGTATCTACAAATTATATAAGTTTGAAAAGATTACAAAAATTATAATAATATTGGATTATTTTATATGACAAATCTTTGATACAATTTTTATGTGACCAAACTTGATTAGTTTACCATCATTTGTGGTTAAAGTTTCCACATCGAAAAATGGCAAGTAAAACTGAATGGAAGGACTAGGCGAGTTGTACCATTAATACCTATATAGAAATGTTCGAACAGACAACTAATTACTTTGGAATTAATTTTGGACATGTAATTTTGAAGGAATGATTTCAAGGACTACGCAGAAGTGTGCTTCAAGAACTTCGGCAACCGGGTGAAGCACTGGTTCACCTTCAACGAACCGTACGTCTTCTGCTGCAACGCGTACGGCATAGGGAAGCACGCGCCAGGGCGGTGCTCGAAAGATGGAGGCTGTGCGGTGCCGGCTGGCGACTCTCTTACCGAGCCCTACACTGCCGGCCATAACCTTATCCTTGCTCACGCTGAGGCCTTCCATCTCTACAGGGAGAAGTACAAGGTGCGAGCAAACATATCACACTCACACTACCACACCATTCACATCACCACACGTACACATACTTGCGTCTGTTTCATACAGACGCAAAGGCTAGTAAAGACATTTTGGTTGTACTAAGGGATCTTCGGCATGTTTTAAAAAAAAATAGTGTTTCTTGGCATGGTATTGTGGACTATATAATTTTACCCATAATCATCACGTTCTCAATTTGCCTCCTATTATATGGTGTAACCCTCTGCCCCGTCGCCCCCTCATCTTCTCAGCTAGTTCAATTTGGAACAGATCGTAACAACAACATATAAGTTTCTCATATGATTATTAATTGTTACATAAGTTCTCTATCCTGTCTGTATATAAGAGAACATTTCGTGTATGCAATCGGATAGTTACATAAATCGTTGATTTGCTGCTCAATAACTCGTTATTCCACATATGGATTCACTTTGCAAAAATAGTGCCATCCGTGCCATCATCGACAATTTCTATTGTGTTCCTATATAGCTAGGCGTTAAGTTCCACGGCATGTAAATCCTACAAGTTATTCAATAGCATAGTAAGATTTTTATTGTAAAATATAAACAGTGACAGTAAATGAACCTTTTCATTTTGAGTGACTAAAAATTAAAAATTAACTGAAAAGAAATCTTAAAAGTTCCGTAACTAATGGACTAAAATGGTATGAGATCTACTCCGTTTATTTTACAAATTTCAATTATCTCTTTTTCTTTTTAGATTTACAAGTTTCAATTCTCGTGCAGCATCTTCAAGAGGGGCAGATAGGGTTGGCATTGGTGTCCATGGGCTACGAACCGTTCGATGATGCGCAACATATCCATGCGCAGGCCCAGGACAGATCTATTGACTTCAACCTTGGATGGTATGTACGATCCAGATAGTTTATATTGAACTCTAAAAAATTCCAATGATATAAACCAAACACCCTAGTTTTAAAAGGCCAATTAATTAATTGGTCTTCCTAACTAGCAGTAACTAATATTTGGGGATTTAACTGGATAACTATATATTTGACAAAATGTAATCTATGTGGATCATCATGTCATCAGGTTCATGGAACCGGTGTTCCGTGGCGACTACCCATTTGCGATGAGGGCGCTGGTGAAAGACCGGCTGCCCTACTTCACCAGCGATGAGCAAAAGCGCATCACGGGAACCTACGACATGATGGGGCTCAACTACTACACCTCGAGATTCTCTCAGTCCGTTGACATATCGCCTCTCGTCACGCCGGTCCTGAACTCGGATGATGCCTACTCCAAGCCCGAAAGTACGGAGAAATAATTGAATTAAATAGTCTCCATATCTCTCCCTTTGTTTTTCGGGAAAACAAATCTCAGCTTAATTTGTTACTTAATCTCCATCGTTCCACACCTGTATACTAATAATTAATAATGATGCTTTGTTAACTTGTTATTCATCCAGTCATCGGCGCTCACGGAAAGCCTATTGGACCAAATGTATGTATCATAACTCCAAAGTCCAAAACAAGCACATATATATATGTATAAGAAATTGATTAGTAAATAATTGGTTGTCATTTGCAGACTGGAACTGATTGGTTGTATTCCTACCCCGATGGCCTGAAGAACCTCCTGATGGTCCTGAAGGACAGATACCGAAATCCTCCCATCTATATCACTGAGAACGGTAGGTAGAAACGTACACATGACCTAATCGATCACAAGGATAAAATTATATTTATACTCTGATGCATACGATGCATGCTAATTATGTACATATGCAGGAGTCGGGGACATTGACGACGGCACTCTGCCCATAGAAGAGGCGTTGAACGACACCACCAGGCTGAAGTACCTCCAGGACCACCTCGCGAAGCTCAAAGAGGCCGGAGAGTACGTATGATGCGATCTGTTTAATTTTATACATGATACCAATATGTAGCACTTAAAATATATAGTGGTACGTACGATTGATTGTCTGCGTGCGTACTTGCAGCTTGGGCGCGAACGTGCGCGGCTACTTCACCTGGTCGCTGATGGACAACTTCGAGTGGCAGAACGGGTACACGCAACGCTTCGGCGTCATATACGTCGACCGCACGAACGGCTTCAAGCGCCACATGAAGAAGTCGGCGCGGTGGTTCGCCGAGTTCAACGGTGTCGCCGGCCGCAAGAGCGTCAAGTCGGGCGAGTTCGACGTCGCCCCCCTGAAGGCCAACGGCTTCCCCGCCATGGCCAATGGCGTCCCAAGACTCCCCACTCCCATCGAGGTCAACTGAGCAAGCGAGCTCACATGCATGCAGCCAGGCGCCACCCTACGTTAATAAGTTAGTCAACGGCCGGTGTGCATGGTGGTGCTACGATGTTCGTGCTCTACGACAAATAAATTAATCAACGATGCCTCCGACGTGGTAGTTAGTCATTGAACTGAAATAAATGCACCAGTATGACGCGGATCATATGATATTGTTTCCTGCCTGCACCATATTTGGACGCAATAACGAGTTCATATGTGTTGTGTGTCACTTGCCTCCTCTTCTCATTGGCATTTAGCAGGTGAAATGCCGTCATTATATTTTTTTGAGCGAAGTCGGAAGGGGCGACCGAGATCCCTCCCTAAATTTTATAAAACATATTAGAGACGAATGAGAGAGTAAATTACAGCAGAAGAGGATACGGCAGTCATTTCTCCTATCCTTCTCTTTCTCCTCGTGCTTGCTTTCGTCCTCACAACCATCCCCGTCGCCTCCTTCCCCTCTCCCCTCGAGGTTGCTTCTGTCCTCACAGCCATCCCCGTAGCCTCCTCTCCCCCTCTCCTCAAGGGGGAGGGGGAGAGGGGCTTCCGCTCGCCTCTCTCCTGTATATCCATATACTAGTAGTTCTGTAGCTGTCTTAGTGGCATCTGGCTTCGTGCCATGGTTGTCCGGCTGCCGTTGGAAGGGAGCACCGGCAAAAGCTGCTTGTGGTCATCTTGGAGTGGTATCTTCACCGTCGAGGATGACGCCTTCTCTCGGCAACCTCAGGAGGACAGCAACAATAAAAAGCTCCGCCTCGATCCATTCGACCTCATCCCCTCCGTGCATCACCACCGTGGTGGCAGTGATTTTGGGGCTCTGGAAGGTGTGTTTGGCCATGGTTCTGTCGCTTCTTCTCCATAGCGACGTTTCAGTTCTGTGGCCATGGTTGTCCAGTGTTGCCATCTCTTTCCCCTTTTCCCATGAACTGCAATAAAATCCCCTGTTTTCTTGCCCCCTATCCATGCCAGTCTCAGATCAAATCCAGCCTTCAAAGGGTCCTCATCGTTGACGCACCTATGAAACCTAGAGCTATTGCACCGATGAGTGAAGTTCATAAGATCAACATGCCCTTCTCCTAGACGTTTTGTGCAGCTTCGATTCAAGCGATGCCCCCTACCGAGCTCATCTCAACATCCTCTTGGGGAGGGCTAGCCTTTGGTCCTTGGGCTTGGCAGGCATACGGTGGTCTTAACGGACATGCACCGATGCCGTTCTTTTGGTCATCTTCATCCTAGGAGCTAGCGACAAGCGCCACCAACATTTTCTTCCTTGGCTTCGTTCTTTCTTGTCCTCTGACTCATATGTTGTAACATCTAAATTCTCAGGGCTTTAAAAAAAATTATTTCACCAAGGTGTTAATATAAAACAATCTTAATGTATTTTTTGATTTTTTCTAAATTAATTCAAAGTTCAAAGTTTTTGAATTATTTCAAAGTTCAAAGTTTTTGAATTAATTTAGTTCATAAAGAGAGAGATATTCAATTATCGGTATTTATCCTTTTGGACAGGTAGGTCATGTTCTTATAAATGTTATCATGGTGTATTATTATTCAGTGGGATTTGCGATTCAATATTCACGTAGTATTAGCATGCATGATTTATATGCTATATGCCAAGGTTAATGATGCGCTTCGGATCCTTAGGCCTCTACAACATGCATGCAATATTTTTCCTATAGAACCATGATTTAACTACAACTTTAACATAGCCATTTTGATTAACCAACGTTCCATATTTTAACTATATCAAATTCTAGGTAGTAGGACGATTTCGGTCAAATCTTAACCGGCTTGTAGGTTTAGGTGAATAAGCACTCTAAAGGAATTTATGGATGATACCTATGATTTATCTTTTAAGTTTATCTCAAGATAACTAAAGAAATGGTATCGAAACAATCGGGTGATATCCTTGATGCGTGAACACGACAATATTGTTGAAGAGGATGGTCGTGCTGCGGATCGGGCTTCAAATATGACACTTTCCTTTTTCTCTTCCATCTTTCTGGTTCTTCCTTCTCACTCATCTCCTTCACTTCTTCCATCCCTCTCCACTCTTTTTCTTCTTTCTTTTACCTTCTTCATCTTTTCTCCTTGCACCCAAAACGTCCACTTCCTCTGTTGTACAACCTGCAACATTTGTTGTGCAAGGGAGGGCCAGCGGCAACAAGACCTGCTGGTGAGGCTTGCGCAATGGGGTGAGCAGCGTGGAAACGGCTCAGCAGCAATAGCAGGAAAGGCGGGGCCAAAGGGAGCGGTGGAGCAGTGGTCGCCACAGTGGTGCGGCAGCGACAACTGTGGCAACAGCGGTGGTGCGGCTGCTGGAGTTGCGTGCAAGGAGGGCGTTGTTGGAAATATGCCCTAGAGGCAATAATAAAGTTGTTATTACTTTTTATGTTCATGATTAAGTTTATGTTCTATGCTAGAATTGCATTGGTTCTTGAATATGAGATTCAGAGAAAAACCTAATTACATGTGTGGAATAATAAACACCATTCAGATCCCTAGTCAGGCCTCTGGACTAGCTCATGTATTGTTGATGGTCTTGTTTTCCTGATCATGGGCATTGTTAATGTAACAAGGATGCCGGCAATAATGGGAACACATTGTTAGGGTAACAATGGTGTTGGATAGACCCCTTATGAGATACTGCGAGATCACGTTGTCAATATGTTATCGGTATCTTCTCATAATGTGTTAACGTTTACTTGCGTCCTTAGACCATGAGAATATCGTAGATCCGGATATCGAATGGTTGCTTTGGGGTCATCAAACGTTACTCCGTAACTGGGTAATTATAAAGGTGACTTTTAGGTACACCAGAAAGTATATCGTGGTTCTAGATATGTCAAGACTGGGATTTGCCCATCCGACGATGGAGAGATACACTCTGGGCCCACTCGGTATTACGGTGTCCAGCATCGCCTGGCCAGGTATTGTGACTAAAAGGTTAGTCACGGGGATACCGGAATACGGAAACGAGAAAAGAGTACAAACCAGTAACGAGGATAACTAGGTATAGTGATCAAGGAGTTGATCACAGGGATACCATAAAAGTCTCGCCTCGGGTTGTGTAATGTATCGTGAGGCAAAAGGATGATATGCGGTAATACGAGGTTCGCTCGATAAAGATCTTCAATGATATGTGGGAGTCGTTATGGGTGTCTAGATCCCGCTGACGATTATTGACCGGAAGGTGTTCCGGACATGTCCACATATACTCGAACCTATAGGGTCACAGGCTTAGCGTTTTAGTGACATTTAGGAATGCTACGATTTATGAAGAACGAGAGAGAAGGGTTCTGAAAGTGTTTCGGATGATCTCGAAAGTGTTCCGAGAGGTCCCGGATGGTTCCGGTGATGTCCGGAAGTGTTTCGAAAAGTATTGGAAGGTTCTAGAAGGTTCTAGAATATGGTGGAAGCTTCCGAAAGGTCCGAAAGGTCCCAGAATATTCTGGAAGGTTCTGGAAGACTCCTACTGGGCTGTACCCCCTTTTCTTGGGGGGCAAGGCAGCCAAAGGGGGGCTGTCCGAATTGGACTCTAGTTTGGACTCCCTGGTGGAGGTGGATTCGATCTCCTCCTGAGGGCTGGACTCTACCCCTTGGCCACCTATATAAGGAGGGGGGAGGCGCACAAGGGAGCTGCACGAAGCAGCCCTAGCCCCTTGGCCGAAACCCTAGGCAGCCGCCACCTCTAGATTGGCCGCAGCCTCCTCTTCCTCTCTCTTCTAGATTGGATCTAGTACAGCTGCCGTTGCGCTGCTGCTTTTCCTTCTCGTAGATCCCCGCTGTTCTTGTGTGTTGGTCCACACATTACCGTGGTGTCGCTGATCCGGTACGCATGGATACCTCGGAGACGTCGTACACTTCGGTGTTCGATCGGGCGAACTATTCGCGAGGAGATCACTCTCACGGCTGGGAGGTATAACCTAGCTGCGGGAGTCTGCGGACTTCATCGACATCGTCAACTTCTCCGTTGCATTGGCATGATCGGCGAAGGTATGATATCGTTGCCTGCACCTCGATAGTGGATCTTGGTTTGGTTCGTGTACGGTAAAATTTTTGTTTTGCGTAGCACGTTCCCCAACAGGCGTGACGACAGGCTGGTCGGTGATGGCGTGCCAACGGCGTTGGGGCGCGGTGGAGAAGCGGGAGGAGGCATAGGAGGCAGAGGAGTGGAGTGCGGAGGAAGGCGCGGCGCAACAGGGACATGAACTCACCGTGGTGGAGCCTACCGGTGGCCATGCCGGAGGTTGCGGTGGCTGGCACCACTGAAAGGAGCGGTGACAACTCCTACATGGGCGGCGCAGCCCTCCATGGCGGCGGGACCGGGTGATGAGGACATCCCATCTACAGTTCCACCCTCAGCTACTCCATCTCCACAAGATGCCCCTCCTCATGCACGGGAACTACAAGGAGAATTCAGATCTTCCGAGTTTACTTCCGGAGGCTCCGGAAACGGTCACACTTTTCTGAAGCTATTCTCGGAACCTCCGACTTCAGTCTTAGAGGCTCCGGGCTCGGAATGTCAGAGACTCCGAGGACGTTCCTCCGAGTTTACTTCCGAAAGCTCTGGAAATGGTTGCACTTCTCCGAAGCTATTCTCGGAACCTCTGACTTCAGTCCCGGAGGCTCCAGGGTCGGAACGTCAGAGACGTCGAGGACGTTCCCCAAAGTTAAAACCGGAATTACAAGGACCTATCACTAGGGCTCGTGCTCAACAACTTAATTCTCAGGTACTTTCGTTTCTTGATATTGTACTTGATATTAAAGAACATATGGTGTTGCCTAAAGGAGATGATCTTTTGCTTATAAGGAATGAAGGTCCAAGCCTAACTATGAGGGATAGACATTGGAGCATGACGGGAAGGAAGGGAGGAGGTGGCAGCCAGCCTACAAACAAGAATGGAGATACGGAGTTGCTGTCAAGCTAGTTCAAGACTTTGAAACCTCCATGATGTATTTTTGTCCATACCAGTCTAGGTGTTGCACCGCCTTATTTTGGGAAAGGCCCATGTAATTTCGGAATTAGGCAAATTAGGCAAGTCTTAGAGCCCGCGTACGAGGAAACCCACCTCTCCTCACCTCTTTAAATACCCCTTGTGTGCCCCCTAAAGACCTCGGGTTTCATTGAGTTGTTTAGCTACTGCTACAATATTGCATCTACAACGCGTGTAGGACTATCGCCTTGTTTAGATCTTCAGTAGAATCCCAAACTATCTTATGCCAATTTCATACTCGCAATTTCAGATTGCAATTTATCATTGTTCTTGCTAGTTCTTCGGTTGCTTGCAGGAACTTGAACTTCATGTTAAGGTTGACCGTGCCTACGGCAAGGTCAATAACCATCGGAGGTTGGGTTAATGATTGTTAAGGCGTATCATCGTATACGATATAATCGGGTCGCCAAGGTCAAACTCCACCAAACCATTAGTTATCTTCGTCTCACCGAAAGATCAGACCATCCCCTCCCTCATCACCGGGGAGAGCGGAGGAAGGCGCATTAGGGAGTAGGGTTGCCGACTGGTCACCAGAGGCAGTGGTGGCGTCCCCATAGAGTCGGCGGCGATGATTTCCAAGGATGGCTGGGCCGTTCGGATAGGGGTTGGGTGGCTCAGCTGCCCTCGGCCCCTTATCCACTCATATTCATTTTTTTATTATAAAAATATATATATGTAATATTATTCACTTTTATTATTATATATTTATTCTATTGTTATTATTATTGATGTTTATTGAATTATGTTAGCCCTCAATTCACCGAAAACCCTAATCGATGTGCGCGGTGTCCGAATCCAACAAGTAAATACTCCATCTCGACTATATCGGCAATACAGATGTATCTACAGAGCCTGATCATGCATATGAAGATCAGATTTTTAAATTAAATTTTCTTTCAACCATAAATTAACATTTTGATAGTGTTTGTTTAAATATGCAATGCAAGTTCAAAGGAATTGAAAATTTATGAGGAGCTTCTCTGAGATATTTAAGTCTCACAAAAATTGTTGGAGTGAAATTTAGAGAGATTTGGTTACAAAATTTTATTTAAAGTCATTTATAGATCCAAATTTTTGGGTTTTTGAATTGAGTCCTTTTTAAATGACCTAAATGCATACATGCGATGAGAAAAAAATTTATATATGATGATCTTCACTGAGCTCATGTTTAGAAAAATGGGTCGTTACAGTCTTCGACCTTGGTGTCCACCCGGTTGCTGCCTGCCTAGGCCCGCGGTTCCAAAGAACACCACCGGGCCACCACTTCCTTTCTAGGATGTGGGCTCCTATTTCCTAATATGTGCCTCGTTTCTATTGGTTCGAGAATGGCCAGCTGACGCAGCTACTACTCCTTCCATTTTAAAATATGAGTCTACTACTCATTTTATTCAAGTTTAGCTAACAATTAGATAGATTCTATGATATAAAAGTAATATTATTAGAAATATTTTTAAATGTGAATCTAATAATATGAATATTTTTATCTATAATTTCTATTCTATTAATTTAATTATTAGTTAAATTATAATAGTGGACACCTTTCGTCTTGAAACGTGTTAGAGCATCTCCAACACACTCTGGAAAGGACTCTGGATAGCTATATTTAACAAAAGAAGCAAAAAACTGAGCTCCAACAGCTTCTCCGTCTTCTTCTCCATCCCTGTGCGCTCTGGATCTGGCCCCGCTTGCTCTCCATTCTTCTGCGCTCTGGATCGAGCTCCCTTGGCTAGATCGGTGGCCAACCGCCTATGCGCGCGGAGATTTCCCCCTGATCGTCCTCTTGCAGCTCCCCTCCCCTCGCTGGCCCGACTGCTGGCACCTTCCGCCGCCCCCTCGTCGCACCACCTCCCGACATCTCGGTTCCCCTCGCCGCACCGCGACCTGCAACACCGTCTCCAACACCGACAAGTCCCCTTCGTTCCAGGCCCACAGCAAGGAGAAGATCCAGATCGTCGTCGCGTCATTTCGCCATGGGTTGTGAAGGACGAGTACAGGAGCAGCTCTAGGTCCAGATCTCTGACATCGTGCAACTCTCCATGCCGCACCCTCGAGGAGCTGGTCTTCCTCGGCAGATCTATGGTACTTGCTGCTCCAGCTGGTGGGAGAACAAGGGGAACGAGGAGGAAGAAGAAGCCGCAACAGCAGCAAGGGAGGGGCGGAGAACCACGAGTTCAACTCCAACATCCTGATCTCCCTCAACGTCCAACACCTCTTCAACTTCCTTCTAATCAGTAATCCCTAATTCCATGTTCTTGCCCATGTGCTGACCATATTATTGTTATTCTTGCTATGGTATGTAGTCATCTCGAAGCACAGATGCTGGAATTATACATAATTAGCGCAATATGCATCACATATAGTTCTAGCACTTTGTGCAAAAACATAACTTCAAAACGCATCAAGCATTACTCTAAAATTCCCTAGTTTACTGTCCCAACCGAATTGAGCACAAATTCCTCGAAAATTTTGTTGATAATGTACATGAGCAAAGGAATACCTCTCTTTTTCTTCTTCATTTATTATCAGGGCTTGCATTTTAGTACTGACCAGGTATACTCATATACATGTAAAAAGTCTCCACAATGCCTTTTTTCGCAGTTGAAATTTTGATGAGTACGTTATTATCCAGCGATTGCATTTCAGTACGTTTTATTTTTATCATCATATGATATCTGCTTGCAAACTCAATAGTTTTTCTGATTGCAAAGATGTTACCAACACCTTGGAACATGCTAGAGCTTTTTCTTGTAGAACTAAAGTCAGGACTGCAGTGACAAACCTCTTGAGTCCAAGGACCTTTCATAAGTTCAGGATTAAGAACCTTTTGCCATCCATGCAAATATTGTACTTCTGTGCTATCCGGAAAAATTCAGCTGCATAGGTCCTACTCAAGAATTATACTGCCATACTTCTTTTACTTGTGATGATTCACATGACAAAGATGCAACAGCAAAATTGGCATAAACGTTGGACTTCGTATACTAGTTTTCTGTAAGCAAATCTCTCCTTTGTTTGCTCTTCACTTTCAGTAAAAGAAGATGCCTAACTAAGAATGCTTTGTTCATCTTAAATTGGAAACAGAAGGACAAACTACACTTATAGATTGAAAAGGTCTACCATTTTCTTCTGTAGTAGTGTTCCAATATTTAAGAAAATTGATGGTTATCTAACAGGGATGGCCGAGGATATGTCAAAAATTCATCGACGATGGGCCTAGACAATTAAAGAAGTAGAGGAGCTAGCAAGTGCTTTTAAAAAATTAGTGAAAGATGATATGAACATAATGATTAGTCAAATAAAAAAACTAGCTGCTTCCCTAGATAATGTCACGTCCCAATCGACAGCATTGCTTGATGATTCTGTTTCTGTGGAGGATGACATCGCTCACGGCCTTGGGCCCGACGATCTTATCCCACGTGACTACAAGAGTGATCATAGTGATGTGCCCGATTTTTGGCAGCAGTGTGAAGATGAAGGGCTTGATTTTGATATTGATGATTCACATGTTGGTTTAAGTATAATTTGGAGGTGAAACTATGTACTATTTAGAATTTGTGTGCACTCTATTTAATATTGGTGTCATAGAATTTGTATGCACTCTATGTAAGAATATTTATGTTTGGTGAGATGGTTCGTACTGTAATATCTATATGGATGTTCGACTTGTTAATTAACTTCTATATAACTTATGTTCTCAGAAAAATTGCAATGGATGGGTTGGAGGGGTTTTACATTAACTTGATGGGGGAGTCAAATGATGTAGCCGCTTGGAATGAATCTCAAACTTTTAGCCCCGTTGGGAAAGAGAGGTAGAAAGAGAATGATGGAAGATGAGACGATCATGAGTTTTGACATTAACCATATGGATGAGCTATAACGCGAGTACTATATGCATCAACGGAGGGAGATCATTGCTCGTCGATGCAATAGGTCGGGTTGAGCTCATTCACATGTGGGGCGTAGTGACTTATTATGTTTTATGTACTTTGTGAACCTTTTTATTTATGTTGTTCTATTCATTCAAGCGACTTCTGCAAGATAGTATCCCATTGTGTAGTCATGGCTATTGATGGTATAGTTGACTTCTAGAGCTTGACCTTCAGCTAACTTTGCAAAGAGAGGAGAACAATGAAGGATATTAATATCATTATGAGACCCTGGTAAACCAAAGAAAGCATGCCAAATTCAAAGATCTTGTGAAGCAACAGCTTCTAGAATAATTGCTGGCTCATGAACATGGCCGGTATACATGCCTTGTCAGGCTGCAGGGCAATTTTTCCATTTTCAATGCATGCAATCTATGCTCCCAAGCATTTTAATTGCTAGTAATCTAACATTATCATTTTCATTAAGAGATCTCACATACTCTTCTGTGAAGATTTCAATAATTGCTTTCACAAACTTTTTCAAGCTTTGTATAGCAGTGCTCTCTACAATCTGAACATAATCATCAGTGGCATCGGCTACTGCTCCATAGGCTAGCATTCAAAATGTTGCGGTTACCTTTTGTAAAGAAGATAACCCGAGAACTCCGGTGTTGTTTCTTTTCTACACAAAGTACTCATCATGGGCTTCTATGACTTGCAATATGCGAAAAAATACAAAACGAGCCATTCTAAACCTGCGTGGAAAGAATGGAGGGCCGTATAAAGGAGGACGAACTAGTAGGGCGGCAAATATTTATTGACTAATTGCAAACCTGCGTCAAAAGAATGTTGGGCCGTAGGTAGGGGAATCTGAAAAGTAGTCATGGTACAGCCTCAAATACCCAGCTTCTCTATTGAAAGAACCACCCGATGTCCAGGCATAGAACCGTCATGGCATGGAGCACTCATAAGCTCATGATGTTTCTATAGTTGGTATGCTGTAGTAAAAGCGAGTTTATCGTCATCGCCCAATGACGACGACGACGAATCGAAGAAAGATTGCATGAGTGAATTTGGAAGACTGACTGTGAAGTGGTAGACAAGGGATAGGCAGGAAAATGATGAAGGGCAGGGAGAGCATATGGCTGTACATATATAGAACGCAAAAATATAGCCGTTAGAGAATATAGCCGTTTGGAAATATGATAGTTGGAAATATGACAGTTGAAAATATGACCATTGGAAATATAGCCGTTCAGAATATGACCGTTAAAAATATCCGTGCCTAATATAGCCCTTTGAAAACATGACCGTTGGAAATATGACAGTTGAAAATATGACCGTTCAAAATTTTACTATTCAAAAGATATCCATTCCTAAAGGATCAAGATGAGTTATCAAATATACTAAGCAAGACAAATATGAGCAATACAAAGATACTTGGAAAGTAAGTGCGGAATTGAATGAATGGGGGAGACAATGATTTGTTGCTGAAGTTTAGATCCTTGGGGGAATCCTACGTCTCCGTTTGGAAAGCTCGATCACACGTGATCAAGAGCCGGCTTCCTCTCAAGCCTATATCCTCCAAGGACGCTCTTGCATCTCCTCGACTTCTTTTTGGTGATTCTTTCCTCGCGGAGGCGAATCCTGGCCTTCACAAACTTCTTAAGGCTCACCACAAGGATGGGAGCTCTCAAGGACTCCTAACCGTCTAGGAGACCCCAATCTCTAAGAGAAATGAGCTTGATAAACACTTGGAGATGAACTCAACGCGTCGCTTGGATTGATTCTCAACTCACTCAAATCTTTCTCTTCCTCACAAAGTTTCTCTTGGTGCTTGGAGGAGTGGAGAAATGCTCTAGAGAATGCAGGAAATGAAGTGGGCAAAGAGTTCCCCTTACTTAGAGCAAGGGGGCTTATATAGAGGCTCCCTCAAAAACTAGCCGTTTGAGGGAATCTGCCCTTCCGAATTTTCAAATCCAACAGCTATCTGTCGAGGTGGCGGAGGGAATCTTTTGGGTGGCTAAGGAAATTTCACACCCGGACTGTCCGGATTTTACCCGGACCCTCCAGGTGGCCGAACACTCCGGGCCAGTGTCCGGACTTTCTAGTACTGATTTGAACATTGGTCCGAACTGTCTGGGCTCAGGGTCCGGGCAGTCCAGTGCTGATTTGGACCCTAAATCGGACTGCCCAGACTGAGGTCCGGGTCTCCTCTGGAAAGCCCGAACCTCCAGCCGGACTGTCCAGGCTGGGGTCCGGATTTCTTCAGAAAGGAAAGTTTAGGGTTTTTTTGTGGGAGCTTTTGGCGAGAACGATTTTTGCTCGACAAAGGTATTCCTCGACCATGTTCATTAAGCCCCTCTTAATAGTACGGTGTTCCTAGACTCAATGTGGCCGGCTTTCGTCACTTAAATAATAAAAAACTATAAGGACCATAGAACTCACAAAAAAAGGAGGGGGGGGGTGATGTTTCCGAAAATGTGGCTTTCAACATAGAAATGGAGTAGATGAGGAATGCGGTCAATCTAGAAAATGGAGTAGATAGTAAAACCTATAGGTGGCCCTGACCCAGTCACTTATCATATCAGAACATACTAATTTATTTATCCCATCCACTTCATTTGCCACAATCAACTGCTTGTGTAACATCGACATCTCAATTGTGATTGGTGCTTCTTTCGTATGATTAAATTCGATTCTTGCCATGTTACTTCTGATTTGTCTGTAATGGCTATTCTAACTGGAGCTGTCATAAGTATCCTAGCTTGCTTCTTGATGCACAATCATTATTCGTCCTATTTACTTGTAAAACTCAATTTGTTATTGTTTGGCTGATTGTGCAGTAACAATTCTTATTTCTAGTTATCTACCAATACTAGGTAAAATCAAGCTGAAAGTGGTACAAAACGTAGTGCTATGGAAGATCACAAGGAGGATATAGATGTTCGCAGAAAGGACACGATTTCCCTTCAGGATCAGTTCTCTCCAACGATGTGCACATGAACATGAAGGAGGTTGCTAATTCTGCAGGTGCTGTCAAGGAGGTTCCATCAGCCATACCTAATTTGCCACTGAAGAGTGTTAAGGAGGCTACTGAGCAGGAAGGAATGGAATGGAGGTTTGAAATGAACGATTTCACCTTTATGCTCTCCGAGTGTGGTGATTCTTCATACGACAGCTCTGTCAGCGAGCGGTCTTCTGTAAACAGCAGCCCATGTACGTCGATCACAGTACATTCAGATACTCAGTCTGAAGATCTTGACAGGGCAGATATTTGGCTCTCTTCCTTCGATCTTGATGAGAAGGACTCGGCCTTGCTTCAAGACGAGGATCAATTTCTGGATATTTTTAGTTCTGACTTCCCCAGCCCATCTTTCAGTGCAGTGAGAAGCCTCCAGTATGGTGATTGCAGTTCTAATCCGGCAACATTACATAGGGAAGGAGGTGATGAATCTGATGAGCCAATATTTTGGCCATTTGAACGCACTTGCTATAGCAGTCCCGAATTAGATAAATTTCTAAGTGTATCACCACGTCGAAATACAATGGATATTGGGTTTGCTGAAATGCGCTGGTTAAATCCAGTCATGCAGAGGCTCCACAATAACAAACTACCTTCAGCCAAGAAGAGCAACGAACCACATCGAGGAAACGCCAGTTTGGGTGCAAAAGGAACAACATTCTCTCAAGATAAGGTTCACAAGGCTGATGCAGTTCCCTCCAGGCTGAGCAGAACAACAAAAGCATCGCCCAAGCACCAGCCATTGAGCAGAAGTGAGAAAAGAAGGCCACCTCACTTGAAAATTACTGCTCCAGGAAAGGGTAGCTCTCTGCGTTTGCAGGTAGTTTATCCTCTTTAGGAGCCTGAAGCAGGTGACCTCCAAAACCTTGCAGATAACAAGATTCTGATTGAAGAGTTCATTGGGTTAGATGAGTTTGATGGTCATGAAGGTATCGGTTCAGATTAGTTGAACTGCAACTTTAGCCTCTGCGTGTCTCCAAGATAGTCACGTTAGCCTGAAGCAATGAACAGCCTATTGTGCTGTGCCACTTTTTGTTCTGTTTTTAAGCATCTGTCGAGTGATATTGCTTTGAGGAAGAGGCAAGGTTTTGTTGCACCCGCTGATCATGTTTTTCTACTAGGAGTTCCCCACCAGTTGTTGATGGTCAGTTTCTGGCCGAGACCACCTGATTTTCGTGTTCATTTTCGTTTGGCCTTCGCCATGCTGGAAGAACCTCAAGCCAAGACTAGGAATTCTGGCGCCTGAGCAAAATGATATATGTTTCCAATCCAATGTTTGCAAATGATATATGTTTCCTCGCAAAAAAAAAGTTCACAAATATGTAATTTTCATCAAAAAGTAAGTTTTCGAAGATCTATGGTGGCATCTCTGGGCGGATGCTGCGTCGCCGTCGGCGGACGATGGTTGGACGGTGGTTGCTGCGAAGAAGAAAGGATCTCGTTCATCCGTTCGTCCGTGGAAGGGCCCTATTCCTCCTGCCCGGTTGTCACCACCCGTGACACTGGCGGATGCCCTGGACAAGGCCGTCCGTGATCCACGGCGTTTGGATCCTGCGACGTCTCAGCCCAAGATCAAGTCCAGACCGGTTCGGTGAGCGCCCACGGCAGTTTCTCGCATCAAGCGTCCTGATCATCTGATGGTTTTATTCAGAGGTTATCGGCTTAGGGTTTTTGGCTCTAATCTTGTTCGTTCCCCTGTATCTCGTTCGTTCGCAGAGGTGGTGGCTATGGAATCGGGAGGTGCTGATCGGGGGCGCGGTGGTGGCGGATACAAAGGGAAGAATTGGCTGCCAGTGCACCTCCGCAGGAGCTTCAATGGCGGCGGAGTCGCTCGTGGTGCTCGGACTGGGCGCAGCGAGGACCAGGGCGGCGTCGGCGCCAGGTCCTTTTCCCGTCATGGTGGAGGTCCGCTCGGCGGGGCGCGAGATACCAGCGGCAGCCGTTCTCATGGCGATGGGGCTGGTCATCTCGCGGTGTCGGCTGGTGTTGCTGGTGTGCCAGCTCTGGGCAACATCGGGCCGGCCGGCCTTTCTGGAGCGACTTCTGCTGCGGGAGCTGGGCGTGGTGGTGTTGCCACGAATTCCCGCCGCGTTGCTCGCGTTGGCTTGGTGGATGGAGCACGTGCTGCTGCTGCTACTCTGGCTTTTGATCAGCAGCAGGCTCGTGCAGTAAACAAGCAACGTGGGCAGCATTTTCAGGCTGCCGAATTACGTCCAAGTGATGCCAAACCATCTGGGGGAGGTTTTAAAAGAGGTATAAGCTGCTCTCGCTGTTTTGCATTGGACCACTCTTTTGCTGAATGTCCAGTTGTCCTTTTGTGTCATATATGTGAGAATGCTGATCACTTGGCAAATGAGTGTTCACTTTTAAAAATGCCAAAACCAGTGGCTCAATTATGTGGTTATGGGTGTCAGCTAGGGGGATTTTTTGTGATTCCTTATCCAGCTGAGGGTATTTCTAGAGCTCCACAATAGAATGATAATACAATAGGCTTACTTCGTGTGCTGGATGGTCATTTGACTAAAGAAAATGTGGTCACGGAGCTTGAGCGCCTAATCCCGGTTGATTGGCAATGGGAGGTGACTGAGCAAGGGGCTGATTTTTTGGCCAAGTTCGCTTGACTCGTATTGGTGCTTTTCAAGTCAAACCATACGGCTGTGATGAAGCGAAAATCCTAGTGGAAGAGTGGGTACCAAAAATTGAACCAAAGTTTTATTTGACAAAGGTGTGGGTTCGTATTTATGGAGTTCCATATGAAATTAGGGACTTCATAAGTCTCCATGCTGTGGGTTCAATTATTGGAAAAACAACAAAAGTAGACATGGTGACTACTCGTAAAGAAGAAGTGGTTCGGTTGAAGGTAGCCGTGATGGACCCAAAAGAAATCCCCAAAAAAGAAGAAATTGTGGTTGGCTCCGGGGTGTACACCATTTTTATTAATGTTGAAGGTGATAATAATGGCTCACAGGCTATCGATGAATTTGAAGATGACGATATCCTGGATGATGACCCATCTAATTTTGACAAGGATGGTGATGCTCCTATGGAGGATCGCGAATCCAAAAGACATAAGAATGGGGAGGAGAACAATGGCTCCAATCCTAATTCTGACAAAAACAATGGACAAGATAATTCTATTGATGCAGGTGGATCACAGAACTTGTCTCAGGGACAGTCGTCGGCAGTTCAGTCGGTCTCTGATTTGGCTGTCTTGGAGGCTTGGCCGTCTCTATCGGCGTTGGGGGACCGGTCTGGTACTCCCAGCTCCCTGGTTCCGCCTCCGGTGCTGTTAGAGGCGACTGCGGCGGTTTGTTCGGTGCCTGTGGAGAGTACCTTGCCTGGGATGCGGGAGCACGGTGATCTGGTGGCGGCACGAGAGAGCCCTCCTCTTTCTTCACCACCTCCTCCGAGCACTGAGGTACGCCATAGCACGCGTATCAGTGCTCAGCCGTTCGCTGACTTGGGGAGCATGGAGCGGGCTAAACTTTGTGCAAAGATTAAAAATCTTGAAGCAGTGACAGGTACGTCTATTTCTAATGTCTCCTCTATTCTTAAAGTTCCTGATTCACAATTTTTAGATATTGCTTTGGGTATTGGGATTTCTTTAGGATCCTGTAGTTCAGAGAAGTGTAGTTCTATTAATCTTTTGAAAGATGCTGAATGTGATAGGATTGCTGCTTTAGTTAAGGGTAAAAATCAATCTTCGAATGTGGATGTGTCAGGGCTGCTTAATCTTCCTTTGCTCAATGATATGTGTTCGGATTTATATGAAAATGTTGAGGGTGTCGACACACCTCTGTCAAGTGGATCCGCATCTTTTAAAAAGGTTCCCAAGACAAAACCCGTCAAGGTGGCCAGGTTGTTTAAAAATCCCTCCACCTCAGTCACTAAATTTTTTGCCAATTCTAGTTCACGATGAGAGATCTCTTTTGGAATAGTAGAGGTCTCACGGACTTGGCTAAACATCGTAGAATTTTAGAGTTGGTTAAAGAAAATAATTTGGACTTTGTGGCAATTTCCGAAACCACTACATCGTCCTTCACCCAATCCAAGTTGTTGTCTCTAGGCGGAGGTCGTGATTTTTTATGGCACTGGACTGCACCTCGTGGGTGGTCTGGAGGGATGTTGTTAGGGGTTAACAGGGTGGTTTTTGATGTTGACTCGATAGATGACGGTGACTTTTTTATTAAGTTTAAGCTGTGCAGTAAAAAAGATGGTTTTACATGGGTATTAATGGCAGTGTATGGGGCTGCTCAAGACCATGAGAAGGACATTTTTCTTGCTGAATTGGTCCGGGCAGCTAGTTATGACAGGCTTCCTATTTTGATTGTGGGGGATTTCAATATAATTAGACACAACTCAGAGAAAAACAATACCAATTTTCATGACAAGTGGCCATTTCTGTTTAATGCTGTCGTTGAAAATTTGGAATTGCGAGAGATTGAACATTTAGGCCGCAAGTTTACTTGGGCAAATAATTTAGTTAACCCCACTTTTGAAAAATTAGATAGAGTGTTAATGAGCTCTGAGTGGGAGTTCACGTTCCCGCTTGTCACAGTTTCTGCGCTTGAACGAGTTCTTTCGGATCACACTCCGCTTTTGCTGCGTTCAAGGGTGATCTCGCGTCCCGCAACTCTGCCTCCTTTCAAGTTTGAGCTAGGGTGGTTACAACATGATGGTTTTTTTGCGTTGGTGTCCAAAGTGTGGATCGAGTCCCAGTGTTCTGGATCGGCTATGGTACGTTGGCAAAGTAAAATCAGAGCGGTCCGCCAATTTCTTAGGGGTTGGGCCAAAAATATGAGTGGGACTAATAAGTCTTTAAAGAAATCCTTAATTCATACAATTGATGAACTAGATTTAAAAGCTGAGTCCCGTCAACTCCTGCCTTCGAAGATTGCTGTGAAGCAGGAAGCCAACGATAAATTGACCTCTCTTCTTCGGGAAGAGGAAATCAAATGGTATCAGTGCTCAAAGGCAAAGTTCATCCTTGAAGGAGATAATAATACTAAATATTTTCATTTGTTAGCTAATGAGCATAACCGTAAACAAATGATTTATCAACTGGAGCAAGATGAGGGTCTTATTATTGGTGATGTCCATTTACGTAGGTATATTACTGGATATTATAAAAGCTTTTTGGGAAGCCAGAGGATAATCATGTCCAATTAGAAGATATGACATATGATTTGCCTCAGGTCTCTCATGACGAGAATGCTTTTCTAACAGCTCCATTCACAGAAAAGGAAGTCTATGCGGCAATCTATGATATGGAGCACAATAAAGCTCCTGGTCCTGATGGTTTCCCCGCTGAATTTTTTCAATTTTTCTGGGAAACAATTAAACATGATCTTTTGGCGCTCTTTCATGATTTCCATGCTGGGATTTTACCTTTATATTCTCTCAATTTCGGTACCGCTTTCGCCAAAAAAAGAAGACGCGAAACAAATTTAGCAATATCGTCCAATTTGCCTTCTCAATGTTAGCTTCAAAATTTTTACTAAAGTTGTGACAAATAGATTAGCCTCGGTTGTTGACAAGGTTATCCGGCCTAGTCGAATGGCCTATAATATCTGGCCGTAACATTCTTGAAGGGGTCGTTATCGCTCACGAGACCCTTCACGAGATCCATAGAACTAAGAGTGATGGGATACACTACTGCAGAATGACCCTCTGCTGAACCCCCTCCACTGACGGGTGGATACTTGCCTGTCGTTGGAGGGGCTCACCTCTGACGGGCACCCAGAGGACCGTCAGCAGAGGAGTCTGACTGGCCGCAGCGGAAGACCTCCACTGACGGGCCCTTAAGTCGCCCGTCTGTGGAGAAGCAACCCCGGTGTTATAAATGACGGATCGACTCCACTGACGGGCACGTACTAGCCGCCCGTCAGTGGAGATGTGGTCTCCACTGATGGGCCCTGTTCCTGACCGTCAGCGATGGTAGGTCCTGGGCTGACTTGGCACTTGCGGGTTACCACTGACGGGCTCCTTTTATGTGCCCGTCAGTGGTAACCTGGCTTTAAAAGATCAGAGGCGGCTCTCGCTGCTGGCCAGTGCTCGCGCGCCCACTAGCCAGCAGCGAGCGCCGCCGCCCCCATATGCTGCTGCCGCAGCCGCCAATCCCCCTCAACAAACACTCCCCTTTCCCCAACCCTCCTCCTCTCCCTCCTTTCTTCCTCCCCAACTCAAGATCTCTCTAAATCTACATCTCCTCCCTTCTCCCCAACCCTCCTCCTCTCCCTCCTTTCTTCCTCCCCAACTCAAGATCTCTGTAAATCTACATCTCCTCCCCTCTCCCCAACCCTCCTCCTATCTCTCCTTTCTTCCTCCCCAAGCTCAAGATCTCTCTAGATCTAGATCTAGAATTTCTTCCCAAACCTTCCCCTCCTCCTCTCACTCTCTCCATAGATCTCTCTTTTCTCGTCAAAAAGATCGCTAGCACTCGGTAATAATGCTCGATAGTGTTCTTTCCATTTTGTATATTATTTGATGTGATTTTCGGTCATCGAGCCGAGGCCTAGTGTTTTGTTCTTTTTCGTCGAATTGATTAGTTTCGTGTCGTAGGTCTTGATCGATGGATAGCAGTTGGATGTACGACAACCGGGCGACAGAGAGTTGGGCTATGGCTTTGAACGAGTTTCTTGATGTCGCCGAGCGAGATATGAGGAGAAAAGGTGGCACGAAGATTTGTTGTCCGTGTCGCGATTGCAAAAATTTAGTAATGTTCGATACGAGAGGGGAAGGTGACGGTACACCTGGCGCTTAAGGGTTTCATGTCAGACTATACACGTTGGACGTGTCACGGCGAGGAGGAGGAAGATCAGATGTTACAGCAAGATGCTGAACACGGAGATGACAAAGAAGACGAGGGGAGTATCGAACCTGACGCCGAAGAAGAAACGAGAAACAATTTGGCCGATAGGGTGCAGGACGTTCACATGGTGGAGCAGGTGGTGATAGATCCCAAGGATGAAAGAGAGGCTGTAAAGTTCACGAGACTAGTTGAAGACTCACAAACCCCGTTGTATACCGGTTGCGATCCAGAGCACACGCGTCTGTCGGTCACGCTGGAACTTCTAAGGATCAAGGCAGTCCATAATTGTCCGGACGAAGGCTTCGGCGAGACATTGGCTTATCTTGCAAAAGTTTTTCCGAAGAACAACTTGTTGCCTACTAGCACCGATGAAGCCAAGAAGGTTGTCTGCCCTCTTGGATTGGACGTGCAGAGGTTCCATACGTGTCCGAATGACTGCTTTATTTACCGCACGGAGCACGAGAAGCTGTACAAGTGTCCTACATGCAACACATCCAGATTCAAGCGAGGTAGAAACCAAGCCGATGATGAGGACCCAGTGACGAGTGGCGCTTCGGCAAAGGTTGTATGGTATCTTCTAGTCCTTCCCCGTTTGAAGCGTTCATTCGCTAACAAACTTCGCAGTGGCGGGCGATCGATGTCCAGTATGATGATTTCGGAAAAGATCCGAGGAATATCAGGTTCAGTATGAGTACGGACGGAATCAATCCGTTCGGCAATATGAGCAGCAGACATAGCACTTGGCCCGTGGTTCTATGGATGTACAACCTTCCTCCATGGCTGTGCATGAAGCGAAAGTATATACACCTCTCTATTCTCATTCAAGGGCTGAAGCAACTTGGGAACGATTTGAACGTGTATCAACAATTGTTGTTCGAAGAACTAGCTACACTATAGGAACCAGGGGCACAGGTCTGGGATGCTTACGAACAAGAATATTTCAATCTGAAAGCGCTGTTGTTCACGACGGTCCAAGACTATCCCACATATGGATATCAGTCATGCCAGTGTGTTCATGGATACAAAGGATGTGTTAAGTGTTTGGAGTCTACAACAAGTTTACACATAAAGGGCTCTAAAAAAATCGTGTTCATGGGCCACCAAAGGTGGCTGAAACAGAATGACCCATGGAGGCAAGAGAAGGAATTGTTTGATAATACTGTTGAGATCCGTTCGGCGCCCCGGGAGAAGACCGGGGTAGAAATCTATGACATCGTGAACACAATGCCCCCCGTTACGCCAGGTAAGACACGACCGCCTATTCCCATGCAGGACGGCTTCTGGAAAAGGAAATCCGTATTTTGGGATTTGCCTTACTGGAGATTCCTAAGCACATGTCACAGCATAGATGTCAGGCATGTTGAAAAAAATGTGTGCGACAGCCTACTTGGTATCCTGCTAAACATGTTAGACAAGATAAAAAATGGACCGAAGGCACGAGCTGACATGGAATTCTTGGGTATAAGAAAGAAGCTATGGGCAACCAAGCAAACGACCAAGTTGGGCACGGGTGCAATTAGAATCAAGACGGACTGTCCTGCTGCTTGTTACACCCTGAGTAAAAAAGAGATCATTAGCTTTTTGGAGTGCCTCCAAGGTATCAAAGTTTCTTCTGGTTACTCAGCAAATATCGGGGAGAATAGTTGACATGAAGACTCGCCGACTAATTGGTATGAAGTCTCATGATTGTCATGTGATGATCACGCAGATACTTCCTGTTATAATTAGAGGTCTCATGGAGCCAGGGGTTTGCAAGACAATCTTGAATCTCTGTAACTTTTTCAACATGATTTCACAGAAGTCGATCTCGGTTACGCGTTGCCATAAACTGCAGGAGAAGATCATTGTCATACTATGCGAACTTGAGATGTACTTCCCTCCAGCCTTCTTCGATATCATGGTACATCTGATGATCCATATCGTCCCGGAGATACTGGACCTAGGTCCCGTGTTCCTACACAACATATACCCCTTGGAAAGGTACAATGGGGTTGTGAAGCGCTACGTTCGTAACAGGTCACAACCGAAAAGGTAGCATCATCCAAGGCTATGTTGCCGAAGAGTGTGTCGAGTTCTGCACGGATTACTTGGCTGATCAAAAGTCTATCGGTGTTCCTCTTTCGCGCCACACAGGTAGGCTCGATGGTGAAGGCCATGCACGCGGACAAAAGCCTTTACATGTCTATACTTCGGTACCGAATAGATCAGCTGACTACGACAGAGCACATCTCGTGGTGTTGCAACACCTTACGGTGGTGCATCCCTATCTTTGGATGCACATGGTAAAGGTAAAAAAAGAAAACCTAAAAAAGGGAGAAGCGTAGCTCTCGAAAGAGCACAACGCAAAGTTCACAAACTGACTAAAGAACTACTGGTATGAAAGGCCTCCGACAAATGATGAAAAGAGACGGTCAAAATATTGTCACAAGAACCTGTGAGCAAGGTCCTGACATTTCAAGCATATGATATCAACGGATACACATTCTATACGGAGGCTCAAGACAGAAAAAGTACGTATCAGAACAGTGGGGTGACGATAGAGGCTAAAACCGGTAACCGTAAGGAAATATACTACGGCATTATCAAAGAGATCTGGGAACTGGACTACACCGTCACAAAGATCCCCATGTTTCGTGTCAGATGGGCAAAAAATGTCCATATCGACGATGACAAATTCACTACCGTGACTTTACCTCCCCCAACATCTATTGACCCAACACAAGTCAGAGCAATCAGTGCCAAAGATGAGCCATGGGTATTAGCTAAACAGATCTCGCAAGTCTTCTACATAAAAGACCCGAAGGAAAAGAAGCGCCATGTCGTCAGAAAAGGGAAAAGGAGTGTTGTCGGAGTCGACGGTGTAGTTGACGAAGAGGACTATGACCAATTCGACAACCCGGACTCCGAGCAGAAGCTGTTGATCAAACGCCCTACCAAAAGGAGTAAAGCTACTAAGGATGCTGAGCCATACATAAGACGCAGTCACGCTGAAGGACTAACGTATACCACCAAGAAGATCACTATTCATGAGGAGATTGTCGAAAACGACGAAACCTAGCGAGCTATGTGTGTATGTATAATAATGGCTTGGTTAATTTCGATGATTTCATATTGTGTGTAACGTATGTGTGTACGTGTGTATGTGTAACATTGTGACTCGCGCTAAATGACAACCCTAACCCGCGACGACATAACCCTAACATAACCTAAAACCCTAAACTTAAAACCTAACAAACCCTAACCCGTGACGACATAACCTAACATAACCCTAAAACCCTAACCTTAAAACCTAACAACCCTAACCCGCGACGACATAACCCTAACATAACCCTAAAACCCTAACCTTATAACCTAACAAACCCTAACCCGCTCTAAACGAGGACATGTATGGTAATTACCATAATACATAACCATAACCATACATAACTGATGGGCGCCTACACTGACATAAACCTAAACCTACTTAAAACACATCAACACAATACCGCCTACACTGACGGGCCCAATTCGGGAGCCCGTCAGTGTCAGCACCAGCACTGACGGGCGGGCACGCGGAGCCCGTCAGTGGTAAGACACTAACCGACGCTCCAACTTCCACTGACGGGCGCTTTTAAGGAGCCCGTCAGTGGTAAGGCCCCTAACCTAAGGGGCATCCCACCTCCACTAACGGGCGTTTTAAGGCACCCGTCAGTGGAGATACCACCCCTCTGACAGTTGTACCACCACTGACGGGCCGTTACAAAAGGCCCGCTCCAGTGGTAATCCACAACTTATATAAGTCACGCGTTCGCCAAGTCCACGCGCGTTCATTCGAACCAGCAGTGAGACGGTTCCCCTCCCCGACGCCGCCAGGCTGCTCCGCCACCCCCCTCCCCCCCGCCGCCCCCTGCCGCCGGCCCCGAAGCCCCCGCCGCCCCCTCCCGTCCCCGGCGCCCCTCCGCGCCCTCAAGGTAATCTCTGTTAGTGTCATCCCCCGGACTGGAAATTGAGGGATTTTGAGATCTAGTTAATTTGAGTATTGACATCTTCAACTTGTTCATCTACCTAATATATAGCTTCCCATTCATTTGCTTATACATTTGCATCTATTCTAGTTGCACTCAGATATTATTCTTGGATCTAGGCATGAGATTATTTGATCTAAATGTGTCGGTGAAGCAAGGTTGGCCATGAAAGATGGAAGAACATACTCCACCTCCTAGTACTGCAGGAGGTGATTCTTCGAATGGCTCTCTTCAAGAAGACAATGATAACCATTCCAACTTCGCCTAAAGGTTGTGTTAGGGATTAGTAGTGTGTTGGACAATGCAAAGAAGATGGCTGTATGCCAAAGCTTTATCTGCCACCAGTGTATTGAACCTCATTTCAGTCATGAGTGAGGTACTGATTTGTGTTACTTTGTTCTTCCTTGCTACACTGAGATAATTAATTATTCAAAAAAAATCTAAGCAGAAGACGTGCGCCAGCAAAGATTTTTGTGCGCGGCGCTTCGTCAAAGTCGTGCAATCCAATGTGGATGGTGGAAATTGAGTAGTTAGAATATAGAGCTAGGCCTCTCTCTCTGATCTCATCTCTATCCATCCTCCCCCTCTCTCATCTCTTCTCTGCCCCTCCTCCCCTCCGATCACCTCTTCACGCTCCCATCATGACAAATTTAATATGTACACATTTGTTTCTTGCCATGTAAGTACACGTTGAGTTGAAGATATGTAATGTTGGTTTCCCTAATCCCTGTATCAAAAACAAAAGGCATTCTGATTTCTAAATAACAATGCAGCAAATATTATTGAGTTACATTAGTTTTGAAGGAATAAAGGCATAGTAGCTCTCCATGATCTCCATTAGTTTTGTAAGCTTGAGATATTTGTATATCATATGCTGAGATTGAGAATGCTGAAATTTTGGTGTATATATATTGGAATTGTTGTATATACCTAACAAGTGTTGGGAGATACTCTTTTGTTTGCATTGTTCTGATATGGTATCAAGGAAGTAAACTCTTCCGTTATCTAAGTAAATGTCTAATCGATGGGATTGCTGTGTTTAGGATAAGATCGATTACTTGCTGATTAAGATCAATACAGAGCACAAAGAATTCATCTCAGTTCTCAAATGGCCGCCAGTACTACTCCCGCTGGGTCACCGACCCACCCGAGAATTAGAGCCCGTTGATGCTAGCATGGCCCCCTCGATGTGGCAGCACCGAAGCAAGCTGCCTCCGAGACAGTCATGGAACCTGCCCCCAAGCCGGCCAAGAACATGCCCCGAGGCGGCCGTCACAGCTGCCAAGAGCAACTGCCTCGGCATTCCAGCTCCTCCAGGGATGACTCTCTCTGAGTCAGGTTCTGAAGAGGACATGGCGCCCGAGGAGGAAGTAGTGCCTCCGGCCCCGACCAGGTCTCAGACAAGGAGAAAAGGCAACCAGTTGCCGAACAAGACGTATATCGTCACTCGAGTCGACGATGTCAAAGATGTTCCAGCGAGTCCACAGTAGGCCGCCCAGGACCTTCAGCAACGCCTGCGGGTGCATATAGTCCGCGAACAAGTGAAGATCACATGCAAAGAGTTCAGCCAGTTGTCTGAGTCGACCCGAGATGCTCTATTAAGGAAACTATGGGACAAGTACCAGATTCCTACCGCCGACAAGGACAGAGTCCAAGTACAAGCCCTTTGCATCATGGCTAGGGCTCTAAAGACTTGGCGATACGACGCACTGAAAGTCGTGGACGACGACTAGGATATGAAAATTAGTAAAAGATCTGATGAAGATACAAAAGGAAGACTGGGAGCAATTCATTGCTCAAATAAAGAGTCCAGAATTCCGGGAGAAGAGTCGCTGGGGGAAGGAGCTTCGCTCCAAGAACAAGTCAGACCACAAGCTCGGCAGCCGTGGATACCTAGGGAGAGGCCAAAGTGGGCCATAGAGGACGCCAAACTAGCCGCGGCTGGGAAAGCGCCTCCTTTGCGCAGATCAGGAGCACGCCCAAGGAGTACTGAGGCGCACACACAAGCTCTGACCCTATGACGGGTGGTCACCAATTATAGAGTCTGAGGAACTCCAGGAGGTGGTAACCGGCTGGTAACATCTCAAACTCAGTGTCTTTTCTTACTTAGTTACATTGCATCCAAATACGCTATCTTCTCATCAGGTAATATAACTTGCAGACAGAGCTGAGCCAGCAGCCTGGAAGTCACAGGACTCCGTCACGAGCTTTCCCGAGGTGGAACGATGATCTGGCGAAGGCTCGACAGAAACCGGAGCATCGGGGACTGTGTAGTAGGCGTCGGGGATGGCGTTAAGTGAGACAAAGTGTTTCCCCGAAACCCGAGGGTCACCGCCGCCCAAGGAGAGATAGCCAGGAGTAAATGGAGACTTTGCGTGAGCAAATGCAGGAGATTGCCGAGTAGACGTGGGTACGTATGCAAGTGCTCGCAGCGCAAGGCGGTCCGACCATGTTCGTCCATATCCAGCCGTCTGGTGGAGTAGCTGCTCATTCCTGCCTCGGAAGGCCGACCCGACTCGCTGGATCCAATCGACAGCATCACGGTAAGTTGCGTCCTGATCCTTCATTGTCCTGCCTGCAGTGAGGATGGCACATCTCCCCAATCTATGTTTTCGCAGGATTAGCCACTAGATACACACTGCACGTGCAGATTCCTGGCATGAGGTGAGGTGTACGCAGGTTTTCCCGACGCGGAGGGGGCAAATCCTACACTGTGTCCTATGCGGGCATGCACCATGCGAAGGTGCAGGTGGGACCGTCGTCCTCACACGACTACTAGTGACGTGTTAGTCCCGTCCCAGCTGAAGAGGAACTGACAAGGCTAGGGCAGTGCAGAACTACTGTCATCCAGTGTCCGAAGACTGAAGAGCCAAATTATTTTTAGCTGTCGGCTGCCTCATCCTCGCACGGCCCCCATACTCCTCGAACGCCCCCTCGTCCAACATCCCCTCTCCATCGGTCGGCCACGAATCTCCCTTGGGCTCAGCCAAACACTCGACTTTAAAAGACCTTGAAGAAAAAAAAACCCAAAAAAAAAATCTTGTCGGGGATCAGCACATGAGCCAGGTGTTGCAGTCCGCCTAGGCGCGGGAGAACCCAATGAACGATCTCACCGGAAAGGCGCTCGGAGGCTCAGGCGACCCGCGGGATCCCCAGAGGGGAAGATGTTCTCTCCCGCCAACACTGCCGAACATGTGGAAGCAACGATTTGTGGCAGCGAAGAGGTCCTGAGCCGCTACAACAGAGGAAGAAAAGCAAGAAGATACGGGCCGGCATCCGGCGATAAGGAAAGAAAGGAGCAAAACAGATTGAAGAAATCCTTACCTTCTCCGCGATCATCGTCTAAAATATCTACACGGAGCATGGGGTCTCTGGCGAGATGTTTTCCGTCCAGGTGACAGGAGAGACTTGCTCTGCAGGATGAGTTGGAGAATATTTCGGAGGACTGAAGGCACTAATGAGTATTAACTAAAGATGTCCAGAGATCCGGGAATATTTTGCCAATATTGGAAGGTCAAGGTGCCAAGAGATTTAATTTTTCTTGCATGGAGCACGACCAGGACAACTTCGACATCAACTTTGAAGACCTCTTCAACAGTACAACCTCTATAGGCTCGACAACACACATGATGATTCAGGCTAGGGCGCTCTACCAAGCCCAAGAGTGCAGACGTCTAACCGACCTCCAATATTGGCATAATCGATCCGATATGCATGAAGGAAGGCTACGCTGCGACCCAGGACGTCGAGTCCTTTCTGGAAGAATACCTTTCCTGTGCGTTCATCATTCATAAGGATCATGAACTACATACTAGCCCTCTACAACCCTCCGTAAGTCCCTTTAATTAGCACCGTGGGAATTTTTTTGTTACTTTCCGCCACTGTCATTCCGCCTGCTAACATCCATTTTGTTACATTTAGCGCAACAACCACTCTGGGTCCTCATTGTGATCGTTCCAATTTTGGGCCAAGCCTGTTTACTTTGACTCCGACGGGGCCAAGAGAGATCTGACTTCAGCAATATCACTCGTATATTGGATACTGCATTTTTCAAAGCCAAGTTCACGGGACATAGTAAAATACCTTCAAAAGCGATAAAAATGGTATACCATTACAAATTCCCTTCAAAATCCAGCCAGAAAATAGCGTCACATGTGGGTACTATACCTGTGCCCAAATGGACTGCTGGGTCCGGAGAAAGAACAAGCATTGGAAAGATATGAAAAACTAAAGGCTTGGTCTGAGCTGGGAAGTAGCTTGTACGACTGGCGTCAGGACTTTGCCCGCATCCAAAGAATCTTCGCCAAAGTCATCAAACTTGAAGTCATCATCCAATGGGTGAATTTTACGCCGGCCCCCCAATTTCCGAAGCCAAACTTAAGCAGGCATTAAAGATTCCTTGTTCCGAAACTGACGAACAGTTGGCACTATGTTTTATAAACTTAACAACTTATTATGTAAATACTTGTGTTCTTTCATACCTGTGATTAATGGTTATGTGAATTTGTGAATATTGTGAATATATGTGAATATTT